>PRKT01000793.1:212161-225322 GCA_003671525.1 Saccostrea glomerata
GGTGTAGGTTTTCTGCAATTTTTCCCCAAATATTACATTTACTAATTAAAATGTCCATTGAAAGGTTGGTTGACCCCTAACCACAGTATAGTGATATCAAGGAAATGAACTATTGTATGTAAAAAATTGACAGTGAAAGGATGTTGGCCGTGAAAAAGTTTGCCACTCCCCCCACCACACACACACACACTCACACACCCACATACACACACACACACACACACACATACAAACACACCCTTTCACACACACACACACACACTCATCCTCTCTCACACAAACACACACACCTTCAATCACACACACAAATAGCATTTTCGTGCATTGTTTCCCTTTTTGTTTGCTAGTCAACTTTAACAGTGTGTATTCTTTTTTTCTGTTACAAAATATAGAACAAGAATATCCTTTATCGAATGATACTTTTTTGAAAGTTTGGTTGAAATCGTTCTTAAGAAGTTACAAATGTGAAAAGTTTACAGATAGACAGGCAGATACTAAGCAAAATGTAAAAAGAAAAGCATTCCTACACCAATGAAATGTTTCTAGAATGTAAGGCTGTACAACTTTTTAAATAAGAATTTTTAAATGAGGAACAAATCTCAATATTAATAATGAGTATTTTTACCTTGAACATTAGAAAATTGCAAAATTAGGTTATATTACGCAGTTGCTAAACTACACTAGATTCAAAGTGTTTTCAGGGTAACCAAATAATATACGGTTTCTTAGATTATGAATTTTAAAGTTACCTTAATGTTTGCTTATTGCAATGTTAGGAAAAGTATTACTAGTTATAATTAATGGAAGCTAAAAGTTCCAAAAGTTTGGTCACATATTACTTTCTGATCATTGTGCAATAAGTTACAATGGCAACTCAAATTTTATTTGGTTATGGAATCTTGTCATCCTTCCAAAGATTTTATACATAATAATATTGCATCTGAAGCAATTTATTTTTTTATTATAACCTCTTTTGTAGAAGATCTCATTTCAGCTCTAAAAATGAGCGAAAAAATGCCTGAATGTAAGAAGTATATTGTGGATACAAAAGTGGTTGTTCAATATTCAGAATTGCACCCACGGATTAATAAAGTAACTAAAATGCTTTATCCGACCCAAATTAAATTGACATTTATGCCCAATTACATTGTTAGGAAAAATTTTCTATTCGTACCCATGATAATATATACCAAAAGGGTAAAAAAAAAATACCTTTTTGTACTATTGCTAGGATAAATTTACTGTTGCCATGGAGATTAAAAATAATAAATTATTTTTTCGTTTTGAAACAAAATTGAGAGTCTTTTTCTATTACTAGAAAAATGTATCTGCGACAGAAAGTTAAAAAATTATAAAATTTTACCCAACCCTTTAAAATTTTTTACTTTTAAGTTATCAAAACATCCATTTTGTTGCTAGGCAACGAAAAGGAATTAAAAAAACAAAAATAAACACGCTTTCAAAGTCAATATATTTAAGAGAAAGTTCTCTTCTTTTTGTAAAAGCATGCAAAATCTGTATTAGCTTGGTATCTTTTTGAATTGACCTTGAATATTGTTAAAATTAAGGAAAATGCTCCGGGCCTGGGCCGATACCAACCGCTCGGGCTGATACCAGGGCCGAGATCAAAACAGCAATGTGATATTCTATATTTCTACAATAGTATTAGCTTGAGATAAAATAGCAATGGCTTGTGCATTTAAAGCAAATAAAGTGGATGTCGTTATCATACCAATAAATGAGAATTATTGTTAAAGTCTTATATCTATTCTAACTTATAATTTGAAGAACAGTGATTTTTAGTGCCTTCACATAGAAAAATTTGCTGGTAGCTAAGGAAATTACTTTGACCAGGTTTCCATAGTAACCATGATCCAAAGCATTTTTATTTTACATACATGGATCATAGTTCAAAAGAAATCTATTTGTTGATAATCATTGAATTTTGAGTACCCGAGTATATAACTCAAATATCACTTTTGCATGATTTTTACATAGTACTGGTACTTAATTATTTGAATTAACTGTTGTTCAGAATTTGAAATACACTGTAGAAGTATGAATTAAAATCACTGTCCGTTGAAAATATTACTTTCTAATCATAGATAACTACAGATAAAAGACTAGAAGCTTTATAGTCCCTACAATTTTCATTTATTACTGTTGGTTATTGGGCAGTTGGAAATCGTTGGACCAGCATACATAACTGAAGTTGGGACAGTGTCATTCCTTAAAATGTGATATGAAGCTTTTGTTGGGCCAACAGAACAAACTAATTGGAAAATAGTTATTTATTTACTTTAATACCGTAAACTATCACATTTGGCTATGTATTCTTTGGCGGAAAGAAACACCCGCAAATGCAAGTACAATGCTAAATGTCTCACACATAAACCAATAAATAAGAACATTAAGAAGTGTGCAAAATCAAATCTAAATCGAATTCACGCTATTTTGCTTAAACACAATATCTGCCAACTATTGTGCACGCTTAATATAATACATTTAAGGTAATCAAATAAGGATAACAGAAGCTTGAAAAGCGTAAGGTTATTTTGGTCAAATATGGCAGTAAAATACAAGAGAATTGTACCAACGTTGGTCGTAGAAAATTAGCAAGCGTAGTCTTTTTTAGCTTTTACTTCTTTAACCAATATCAGGCCGTCAAGTTTACCCAGACGTATTTACACTTTTTCTCCTATTATTAAACCCATTGCAGTTATGCTGACGGGTTAGACCGGGTATTGAATACATTTATGTATCATTTATTGACTACCAATATGTTACACGGATGAGCTTAAACTCCATATCGAAAACTTTATGCTGGGAATAAAACCAAATTAAGAAAGAAGACATGGGGAAAGTAAAGAGCATTTAATTAATGTCACATAATCAATCACGCGAACATCCACACAAATCATAGAAAAATGTTATTCACAATAAATGTGTTCTATTAATTGCAAACCACCTAATCGATCTAACAAATCTTCCAAGGAAATCAAAAGAGGGTAGCCAATAACCATTAAATTAACAGGTGACTCTCTCTATAGGTTAACGTAATCCACCATCGTCCGGGGCTATGATTCTAGACAACTGTTGGGGATATGCCTTTAGTATAAATGATTCACGCTTCATCATCATCGACTTCGTCTACAAAAGTGCATTGTCACCATCAATCTCTTAGTAATCATTATCATTGACATCATCGGACTTCATTATTATCATTATCAACATTAATGCAATTTTCACCTTTGCTTGGTTTCAAAGTTGCAACCTTCTTCTTGGATGAAAGTAATGCACTGAATGTATTAAGTAGTTTCCGAGTTAAATATAAATAAAAACGCAGATTTTTTCGATATCTTATAATAAATTTTCAACAGTTAACTGAGATACAAAATGGCTGATACAACTTTGGGTTGCATACATTAACTCATTCATTTAAAAAAAATATATATCACACCGAACAAAAAACAACAAACTAAAAATAAAAACTGTTCCTTTAATGTAAAGAATTTTCTTAACAGAACCGAAACTTCTGAAATATGCAGTCTATGCAACGACTCTCAAAAACGTCACTGATGAGTTCCTGTGAATATATAGAATAAATTTTGAAAGTGCATTTTCAAAAAAAGAAGATATATTGCAAAATATATACTCACACTGTGTGATTTCGTACGTAAATATCAAATTTTCATTGCTAGAAACGTTAAGATGCATTCATATATTCATATATATATATCTTTACACTGCACAATTTTGCCAAAAATGTACCAGTAGCCATTATTTCCGTCTCTTTTTGCAAAACTTTTGGAGCCAATAAATAGGTTTTTAGTGTGAAATATTTGCACCAAAATTACAAAATATAAGGGTATACCCCAATGATTAACTAGTGATTATTGCATAATAAATAACATATATATATAATATACACCTCTTGACCGTCGTAAAAAGCTGGTCTGAGAGAAGGAAACATTTAGGCTTTACGTTTGTGCTTAAATGTTTGCTATATTTTTAAAAGAGTAATTCAGTTTAGACAAAAAAGATTTTGTTTGTTGTAATGCAGAATGTTCATATCTTAGGACATCGTTTTAACTTTCGATCTTTATATTTGTAAAGAGCCTGAGCCCAGATAAAACATTGTGCAAAGTCCAATGCAACAAACCAATAATTTAGATAAAGTTATATTCAGATTAAAATAATACATCATAAGGCAAAAGGTGTTAAGTATTAAGATATCTTCTTATACCCAGATAATGTAATTTTTTTCTTAAATTAAGCAAGAGTACACTGAACGTTTGTGATTTTAAATTTTGAACCCCTCTCCTTCGTAGAAATTGAAAATTGACTCGTGTTTTCACGTTTGTGCGCTGTTTTCCCTTCCTAATTTATTTCAGATTAATAGATTAAACAATGTTGTTCAATTATTATATCTGTAAAATATTTTTTTGTCCTTTCAAAGATGTTTTGGATGTCCATAAAATGATTTGGTAAATGACGCTACATTTGATACAAAAGATTTACCATGGCAGAAGGTGGAGATTATGCAATCCCTATGAAACAACTCTTGCCCCATATAAGGTAATGAAATTTTATGTGCTGTAAATCACTTTCAATAAAATCAGCAGTAATTTTGAGTTACAATGTTATACATGTTTAAGAAATAAAAAAAAAAAAACAGCACATGTCAGGTAAGACCATGTACTACATGTATGGAGTTCTTCCGAGTATATGTACCTGTACCTGTCTCTGTTTACGAAGACGTGTATGGCTTTCACAATTTTTTAAAAGATTGACTCCAATTATTTGATGATAACCTAGTTTGGGTCACTTTACGCTTTAATCGACCATAGAACTTAAGAAATGATAACTTTAAAGGAGATTGTTGATAATTTTTTTTCATAATTTACATCATTTTAGAAATTGTTAATAGCAGACCATGCTCTTACGTTGCAAATCAACTGAGAGTTAAAAATCAGAATGCAGGTGATGAAGGTATATTGCTGCATAAGTAAGAGGAATTAATGATAGAATAGTTAAAGTAAATCACATTTCACATATATATCTTTGATGTCCGATTACCATTAACGTCTTTTTCAATTAAAATATCGAAGTATTAAACAGCTACGATAGACTATGTAGTATATTTTATCTAAAGGTCACCTGGATATATCTTGTCGACATAAAAATGGAAACGACCATTGTTTATTGAAAATATATCTAAATATCGGGTTGAAGGCCACAGCAGGTGCTTTATTCTTTTCAGGTATAGGATTTTTGAAAAACTATGCTTTATATTGATACACAAATAGCTACTAATAACGGAGCGCAATTGGTACATATAGGAATTCCAGTAGATTGCCGGCAAAACTGGTCTCCAAAAATTACATTGATATTGTCATTTAGAAACTTAAGCATCGTTTTGATGTATTATTAAGAGTATTTGTGTGTGCAATCAGAAATTGTTTTAACAAAGTGATTTTGCAAATGACCAATGACAAGGTAATTATAAGTAATTAATTTATCGTGAAGAATGGTTCTGTGTAAGTTGAAAATTTGTAAGTTTTTAAGCTGTTGATTTCATCAAAATCTTGTGATTTCAAATTATCCTAACCTTTTTTGGAAATTTTAAGTATTCACATCCGATTCGCCCCACTTCTTCAATATATTATTGAAGAACATTTTCCCCTTTACTTCTGTCAATATCTTTGTGAGGAATAAAGAAAGGTTATGATGAATGTATCAAGAAAAACACAAATACTGTCTTTGTTATCATTAGATTTTTTGGTGATTGATTTTCAAAAGGATACATTTTGCTAGCATTAATGTTACAGGTATTTTAGTCATATCTACAAAGAAACAAATAGCAGATTGTGTTCAGTTTTTCATTATTTTTCTTTTTCATTAAGCAGCAAAAAGGAACTAGGAGATACTATGAAAGGCTCTATTCTATATGGATCAAGGTATTATTAACTCACATAAAGAAATACATACAAAAAGGCACTGGAGGAGTTACAAAATATGATTATCAAGTTTGTTTAACAGTTAAAATGTTTTTTTTTTAATTATCAGATTTTTTTTATAGCACCAGTAACTTTTAATATGAAAGAGGTGCTAAGGTCAAATGTCTCAGGCGGATATACCGTCCCTGAAACGTTCTACTTTCCAACATGTACGGTGAACGAACGCAGAGCGAACGGTAAGTGAACGATATGCAAACTCTGAATGCAACTTGGTGAACGATGTGAGAACGGTGAACACAAATTGCGAACATAGTGCAAAAGCGAGCGCAAAATGAACGGTGAACGAACAGTGACTGCAAAATAAGCAATTTATTCGGAATGCCTCCGATCTTTCCCTTATATTGAAATTATTCTATTATTCTATAATTCTAAATTCAGGTGCTAAAATTTAAATAAACAATAGCTAAATAAATAATAACACTATTTCAATTGCCGTAAAACATGTGTATTTGTTACTGAACGCGTATTTCAATTATTAAATTAATCTACTTACATCGTAAATATGCTTATTCTTTTTACTAATAAAGTAATATCGACTGTAGAAGAAAGAACTACTGCTTAAAGTAATAATTAATTACATTATACACGGTTGAATCAGCCATACATGATTTTCCGTGCCATGGCGATTCTGAGTATAATAACGGATTTTTTTTTTTAAATTTAAATGTTTATTGACCTATGGCATAAATACCCTTGAATTTGAAAATTCTAATGCTAAATATTAAGAATGTAAGTTCCCTTTTTATTCTTTTATGATTATTATTTTAGCTAACTTCTACATGTATCTGAAGATATTTCCCTGCCGTGATTATCATCGGAAAAGATGATGGAAAGAGGCTATCAAATAATTTGGTATGGATTAAATTTCAAAAACTAAATATTAAGTAATGTGTTATCATAGATTTTATTGGAAATGTACGAGAGAGAGAGAAAGAGAGAGAGAGAGAGAGAGAGAGAGAGAGAGAGAGAGAGAGAGAGAGAGAGAGAGAGAGAGAGAGAGAGAGAGAGAGATCTGTTGTTTCTTATGGTAAACGGACGGCGAGTGAATGGAAAATAGGAAAGTAGAACTTTTTAGGGACTGCACAGGGTTCCGACCTATAATGTCTATATTTTTGCACAAAAACGGAATATTCAAAAAATTATAATTGCATTTTAAAGCCTATTTCTCTGCAATACGTGTATCATTGTGAAAGAAACAATATAAAATAAAGTAGTTACCATTTTCATTAAAGTTTTGATTATATTTTCCAATATTTTATGTGAGGCTTTTGTCTTCAGAAATGGATCTGTTGATTTTTATAAAGTAAACAATACAAGCAGAAAATCTCCAAAATCAGCAATATAAGTGCATAAGAATTTGAAAAAAAAAGTACTCATATGAAAACCATCTTTCGACAAAAAAGACGTTGAATTAAAAAAAAAAGTCCAAATATATGTAGTAAAGTACTTAAGAAACAAAATAAAGATGGTGTATGGAACGCCTTAACTGCCTTCTTCATAGTATAAAGAAAAGTAGTATAATAAAAATGTATAATAAAAAGAACTATAATGAAAAGGACTATAGTGAAAAGTAGTACATGTAGCATATAATGATAAAATACCATCATAAAATGACAAATTCCCATCATATAATGAGCAAATACCATCATATAATGACAAAGTACCAGCATATTATGACAAAGTACCAGCATATTATGACAAAGTACCAGCATATAATGACAAAGTACCAGCATATTATGAAAAAGTACCAGCATATTAAGAAAAAGTACCAGCATATTATGAAAAAGTACCAGCATATTATGAAAAAGTACCAGCATATTATGACAAAGTACCAGCATATAATGACAAAGTACCAGCATATTATGAAAAAGTACCAGCATATTATGAAAACGTACCAGCATATAATGATAAAGTACCAGCATATAATGACAAAGTACCAGCATATTAAGAAAAAGTACCAGCATATAATGACAAAGTACCAGCATATTATGAAAAAGTACCAGCATAAATATGAAAAAGTACCAGCATATAATGACAAAGTACCAGCATATTATGAAAAAGTACCAGCATATTATGAAAAAGTACCAGCATATAATGATAAAGTACCAGGATGTTATGATAAATTACCAGGATATAATGCAAGTTCTGCACATAAGACAGTTACGGCGTTCTATAATATTGACTGAAAATCTTGACATTTTGTAACACATCAATTGAAAACTGCTACTGACGTTCAAGCTTTAGAACAGGCTATCTTAGAAAGTAATTAATTCAGAATAACTTCAACTTTCCTATTAAAAGAAATGTTAGGTTATGTGGTTTTCGTTTTTGAAAAAAAAGGTTAATGATTTCTAACTTTATATTGAAACCACAAGGTCGGGACATGTTTGCTGAAACACCCTGTACATATAGGCAATTAAAAGTCTCTGACTAACAGACAGTGTATAAGGATTGCGCAATAAATGTTTAATTATTCAATAACACCCTTTTTGATCCCCATGGTCAATGAGATTGAAATCTTTTTTTTATTCAAGACTCATCCTGATGTGAGACCTTAGGTTATTCACAAAAAAGTACGTTTGACGTTATGTAAATAAAAGTATTGAGTTGATGTAAGTCTATAGATTAATACGAGTGTTGTTCGAAAAGTCCGTGGACGATGTCAATCTTTGTTATACTTTTTTTCAATAAGCTTAAAATCCTGAGTGAAAATATTTGTTTTCATGATGAATTAAATTTATTTTCATTCGATTACACAAAAATCAATTTATTTAATTTTAAAATAAACTTGTTTTGTTCCCGCGGAGCATACTTAACGACAATTTCCCGTCAAAACATAGCGTAAAAAATTTCTTAAGAATACAATCCATATGCATTTCAACAGTTTAGTACAATAATCACTTACTAAAAATCTTTTAATAGCCCTTTTAATTCATTTTCCTAAAAATTTTGCTCGTTTTGTAATTCCTTTTGTCAATTTTGTAGTTTTATTGCCACTAAGCTGAGCTTTCACAATATCAGCAACTTGAGAGCGCTTGATTTTCCTTTACGTTCCAATTTTTAGCTCACCTGAGCCAAAGGCTCAAGTGAGCTTTTATGATAAAAAAAATTGTCCGTTGTCTGTCGTCGTCGTTGTCGTAGTCGTCGTTGTTATTGTAAACTTTTCACATTTTCATCTTCTTCTCAAGAACCACTGGACCAATTTCAATTAAACTTGCTACAAAGTATCCTTGGGTAAACGGGATTCAAGTTTGTTCAAATGAAGGGTCGCACCCTTTTCCAAGGGGAGATAATTATGAATAATAGAGAAAAATTAATGGCATTTTTAGAAATTCTCCTTCTCAAGAACCACTTGGCCAGGAAAGATGAAACTCATGTGGAATCATTGTTAGGTAGTGTAAATTCAATTTTGTTCAAATCATGACCCCCAGGGGTAGGGTGGGGCCAAAATGGCCGATCAAAGTTTTACATAGGAATATGAAGGATTTTTTTTTTAAAAATCTTCTTCTCAAGAACCACTGGGCCAGGAAAGATGAAACTCATGTGGAATCATCTTCAGGTAGTATAAATTCTAGTTTGTTCAAATCATGACCCCCGGGGGTAGGGTGGGGCCAAAATGGCTGATCAACATTTTACATAGAAATATATAGGAAAAAACTTTAAAAATCTTCTTCTCAAGAACCACTGGGCCAGGAAAGATGAAGAATCATCTTCAGGTAGTGTAAATTCAAGTTTATTCAAATCATGATCCCCGGGGAAGATGAAAGTTTTAAATAGAAATATATAGGAAACCGTTTAAAATCTTCTTTTCACGTACTTCAAGGCCATGCTTAGTGATATTCATAGGGAATCATCCTCAGGTATTGTAGATTCTAGTTTATTCAAATCATGACCCCTGGGGGTTGAAATTCAAGCCCCCTCCTCTGATGTGTGCTTTTTTTCTAGCCAATTGCTCAGGTGAGCGATGTGGCCCCTGAGCCCTATGTTTTAAGTTTTGATAAGAAAAGATTTTATCAGATAAACCGTTTCTCTACAGATTGTCCTCGACAAAAATAGTCTCTCTCACTCAAATACCACTTGCACCATTTACAAACACATGTACGACTTAGTTGTGACATATTTTTATTTATTTATTTATTCAGGATTTAACCTGTGTATAACGCAGAATTGAATCGTTATCTGCTGCTCTGCAACGTTCAATAAGGATTACCTAACTTTCAAAATTGATTTCTTTTCAACGAATCAATATTTTAAGCCAGAATTTGAAATACATTTACATCCACTGATTATTTTCTCCATTATTTTTTAAGAAAACCCATTGCGTTAATCACTGCATGAACTACAGTAGGCATATCGCCTGTACAGATTTCTTGATCAGTTGCTGTTCCATCATTGAAACGTAGAAAGACGTTCTCATCAATAATACAAAAAATTGATATTTTTAATCCTTCTTAAAATGAGTATTTAAATAGAGATAAATATAAACAAAAAAATGTCTTTCTTTGTTTGTTATTACTGGAATTAACGGTCGCAGCCATTGCAGAAAAATTTACATAAACCGCTTACGCAGGTTATATATTTTTTTCTGCAACAGCTGCTTACGTTAATTCCAGTAATAACAAACGAAGAAAAGCATTTTATTGTTCAAATAAATCAATATAACAGTTCTTAATTTAAATGTATACGATCTTTTTTCGTTTTGTTTTTGCTCCATTTTATAGAAAATATAACTACAGATATTGTCATATTTATTTCATGAGTTGTTTGTGAATAACTTAATTTTTACCTGCTCCTCGATCAAATTTTTGCAGAAACTATTTTAAATTCTGGGTGGAATTGAAATAAATCACGATAATTTTAAAATTTTTAATACAAATCATTTGGATTTATTGTTTAAATATTCCATTAATTTTGGTCAGCATATGACGTTAAATTAAAAAGATATGACAGGAGTCCACGAACTTTTCGAACAACCCTATATGGCAACAACTCCAAAAAAATAAAATGAAAATTTTCATTCGTTATATCATTAATAAATGAATTAAGCAGAGTACAAAAATATGTTGGGTTGGCACAAATTCTGTTTCAATCATTGGACGACAGAGAAAATGGTCCCGTTTATCAATCAAAATGGTAGAATAATCATGTTTTGTTTTCTACGTTTGTAAATTTAATATCTTTTTTTCAATTTTTTGTTGCCCTATCCATGCACACTTTAGTAATGTCAAAACAATATAAGGCCTAAAGAGTTACTAGGTGATGCTTTATAACACTTGTGCGTTATGGAATGATGCAGAGATTTAGGCCCTTATTATGCATTTCTATAAATTCCGTATTTAGGTTCAGATTTCCATTTAAAAATTTTGTTTTTAAAAATTTTGATTTTCTTTATATAATTTTTTTTTTTTTTATGTAATAATTTCGTTTTTTCTTTATTTTTGGTTTGCACCATTAGGCTTCCATTCTTTTAGGAAACATTTCGTTATTTTTTAGTTGTCCCGAGTTTGAGAAAAAAAGGGCAACTGTTGAGAGTCTGGTGCAAATCTATGGCAAAATTAGTAAATTCTGTTCTCAGAAGGAATACGATACCAACCTCAGGGGGGAATTGGCAGCAGCTTTGTCTACGGAGGAGACTATACCTAAACAGGCATTGGAATACAGAAATGAGCAAACAAGCGAAGAGTATGATAAGATTATCAACAAAGAGATTGAAATCAGAGTCAAAGATTTAAGGAAAATGGAGTGTGAAATAACAATTGCAGGTATACGTTAAGACTTGTATGGCCAAAATTTTTCAGGTTGAGGAAGCTGTAAAGAAAATAAAACAAAATAAATTTCATAATCAATAACAACTCTCTAACAAAATAATACTATAGTAAATTAAAGTCAACTATTGTTTACAAAATTGATTTTAAAAAGTGAACTTTAGTAAATCAAAGCTCCAAGGTTTTCTATATAGGTAATCATATACTAGTAGCTCAAAAGTGATAACCATAGTTAATCAAAGTTCCAAAGTTTTACAATAGTTAATCAAATTTCCAAAGTTTTCTTTACATGTATGGAAAATAAAAGTTCAAATGTTTTCACAACAGTAAATCAAAGTTCCATAGTCTTTAATTTGGTACTATAGTTAACTATAGTAAATTAAATTTTACTTTAGTATTTATTTGTTAATGCTATCCTTATTTTGAAGTATTTAGAAGTATTTTGTTCCTAATTTTAAACATGATACGTGACAAACAACCGGTGTAAGTGAAGTCGTTTTAAGGTGCAGTTGCACTTATCTGTTTAATTGTGATTATTTAATATAAGAACAACTGTATTTGATAAAATTTAGTTTGGGATAAAAGTTATAATAATGGAAAACCTTAGGAAAATTGAAATAGTGTTATAACTACAGTTCAAAGGGGTCATATTAATTGTTCCACAGTGCTAGAAGAATCGAAACCCGTTTTCTGTTTTGATTTTTTATTAAGCTTATATGCATAGATTGTAAAGGAATTAATATACCTGGCAATCAATGCTCAACCAACCTCCTTTAGGACAGAGATATATTCTTGTAAATCACATCTATGCTTGCATCAGTCGGACAGAGGAATGAGGGATACTAAAACCTGTGAATAAAAATAAAAGCAGTGTAGCGTTATAAAGCTAAATTTTAGTGGATCCATAGGTATTCTTTCACATAAAAAATTATACAATTTCAATACACACACGGTTCTAAACTCGCCGTGCCAACGCAATTTAAGACGTGGTTCCTATAGAACCATTTTACCAAATCAACAGTACTGAGGGAACCAATGAGATTGCTTCGAGGTCACGTGATGGTCAGTGCTTTGAGGTTCCTTTGTTTACGAAGACGTGCATCCTCATCTCTGTGGAATTTATTAATTTTTAAAGTCATTCTGACGTTGTTTTCTCGCCATTGAATGCGTTAAAACTTGTGGAATAGTTACAGAACTACTAAGAACATTTTACTAGAGTGGTATAATTTCTGTAAATACAGAATGCCACGATCCGCGAGGCGGGAGGTTGATGCTGCCATTGTTGAACCCCATTGTGGGCCAGGCACTGCTTTATCTCATATACCCAATTCTGGGTTTGAGAGTTCTGAAAATACAGAGCCCAATTTTGGGACAAA
>PRKT01000794.1:7946-19956 GCA_003671525.1 Saccostrea glomerata
CCCCCCTTTCAAAAACAATGCTACGTGCCTGGTGCCAGAAGCTTGGATATGCTAAGCCTTGTAAAGCCTACATGTTATGGAAATATATAAGGACACCCCCACCCCCATCCACTGCACTGCGGCCAAAATAAAACAAAATGCAAGCATATTGTTGCTGTTTTATGTCATGTATTTTCACTGTTAGCATTTACATGTAGAAATAAAACTAAAATAAAATTTATAAGGATTTTTTTATCAACCAAAACAAAAAAAAATCATATTTGAGCATATCTAATAATATTTATCCATAATTTGATGGCAGGTTAAACAATATATTATTCCACACTGATAACTGCAATGAGATTATAAATTAAGCTCAGTGATGATTGAGTTTTTAGCATGATAATTGATCTGTTAAGAGACATTCAATGCTGATCGAGCTTTTGTATGAAAGACAAAGTTCGTCATGTCTTAAGGAATTAATCTGCAAATAATGCTTAAAACATTTGAACTCCGTATGAAAAAAAAACAACAACACGTAAGTACCAAAGAGTTACATGTATATTAAATTTGGAGATCTTGAAAATAAATAGCTATACATGTATATATAGTTTAGAGAAAAAAATGATATTTTCTTTCAATATTAGATAAATAGATTCAATATAAATATTTTTATCTACCCTCCTTCCTCTCTCTCTCTCTCTCATCAGATTAATTTGACCAGCTCTATTTAAGTTAGAACATTAAGAACATTTTTTTTTCATTCGGATGTTTTTGCATGTTTTAATTTCTCTAAATTGAAGTGTCTTTGTGCAACAAGAATATAAGACAAAACAACATTTTTAAAGTTTAATTTATTTAATCATGATTATTAGGTAGACGCTTTACATGTTAATTATTTTTTTAAAAATGAAATTCGTCATGAAATTATTTTATGCAAAAAAGCTATAGATAAGAGATTAAAAAAAAATAAAGTCTGTTCAATTTTGCAGTTTTCCTTTATTTTTTCTTTGTTTTTCCTTTTTCTACATTAACCTTATTCCCAAAGTACAACAATATTTTTTTATTTAAAAAATTCATAATTATGCTGACGATTAAAAGTGTTTTTATTTGGTCATAAAATATCTCTTTCATAATCCGGGAGTAAATTCATGCGAACATGCAGCTGAAATGTGAAAAAGTACGCAAATAAAATGAATGTCCCTGTCTGGTACCCCTGTTACATCGATTGTTGACATCAGAGTTATCTCTCCTTTTTTTTATTTATAGAAAATACAAATCTTGACTATCGTTCTTACACATTTTTGCTTGATTTGTAAAAAACGTGGAAGATGTATGTATAGTTTCAACATTTGTACAAACAATTTAACAACAGTTTAAGCAGTATGCACCGATGAATCAATGTTTACATGTGATCGACGCGATCGCGATGTATATTTGAGAGTGGTGGAGCGGATCTCAAAGAAGTAGGAAGACAATTTTCCTTTGCAATTTTTTTTACGATATACCCTGTCTAAGATGTATTCTAAAAATGGTATAAATATGTAAATAAAATTTATCTAGAGTATAAAGGTTCATTATCCTATCAGAAAACACTTTGTCTACAGTTTCTATACATTTACGCATGTAGGAAAACTATTGGTATTATACATGTTATACAGACATATTTAATAATGTTTGTTAAGATACCAGTTCTAAATGTTTTTATTTATATCTATTAAAATCAGTGGATTAGGAGATTCAGATACTGATTAAATTTATTTATAAATGAAAATAAATTCCACATGTTGGAAACAGCGATAAAAACTCTGGATGCGTCAAACGTACAAACACGTGTTTAAAAAAAAAATCTGCGTCGAAGTTCACCGTCACTCTGCAACGTCACATCTTTATGACGTTATTTCTCTGTTTTAGCAAAAATGCCATAAGGACCCTTTTGTCATGGGCGCAATCATATGTAATTTAACTATAGAAAATGAATAGATACGTGTAAATATTAACAAAAATAAATGTTTTTATTTTGTTATGCTGTTTCTGTCACTTTGATTAAAATCTATCACCGATGACGTCATATGTGTACTTCAAGTAACATGGGAATTGATCATGTCGTGTAAAGAGAATTTGGCTAAGACGGCATGTACAAAGATACGTTAAATGGAGTTTTAAAGGAAATAATGTGAATATTATGTGAAATGCATATGGAGTTCAATTAATTATGCAGGTATGTTATTTTATTTTCATCAATTATATTCTCTTTCGAAGACAGTCAGCTCTATACGTATCCCGGTCGGCCTTTCCTCTGTCATTCGTGACAAAAATAACGCAACAGAACAACAATAAGCTGGATATTTCAAAACATAAGATTTGTACAGATGGAAAGTTTGCCTTCTGACAAACTTGAAAAGTGCTGCTAGAATCCCGAGTTAAGCGTGGTTTTACGAAAAATTTCGGTTCATATCTATAAAATTCAAAAGATAGGGTAAGGTTTCGTGCCAATGTGTGGAAGAATTATTTTACTGAAAGGACACTGGGATTCTAGCAGCACTTTTTAGGCAAAATAGATGTTTTTCAACTATATTATTTACTCAAAGAAATTATTAAAGTCCGGGGTATTGTTGTTCTGTTAGCTTTTTTATTAAGGAAAATTTTGCTATAAATAGAAGTCACGTGATGCCGTGGCGGTGGTGCACGTCTTTACGTTAGACACTCTTTAATCTGTATGCAATACTTACAATGTAATAACAGTTTACCTTTATCATCGGTTTTGGTAATTTATTAAACTTAATTTTCTTTAAAAAGTCTAAATTTCCCGAGAAATGACTTATATGCTTCCTTAACATACCCGCGTGTTTTGAAATATCTCAGAGGCCGAATAAAGCTAGATTCAAACGATTGAAATTTTTCAAAAAATTTAGATTGCTTCCAAATGTAAAATCAAGTACTATATTTGTATTGTGACTGATGGAGAAAATCATACAATTTGCATTGAAATCTCTGAAAGGTCAAATAGATGAGATTTAAGCGATTTAAATTTTTCAAAAATTTTAAATTGCTTCCAAATGTAAAATCAAACACTATCTCTGTATTTTGACACATGGAGATCATTAAAAAATGTTTTGAAATATCTCAGAGGCCGAATAAACCTAGATCTAAACGATTTAAATTTTTCAAAAAAATTAAATTGCTTCTAAATGTAAACTCAAATACTATATCTGTATTTTGACAGATGGAGATCATTATAAAAAATGTTTTGAAATATCTCAGAGGCCGAATAAAGCTAGATTTAGACAAATTTAAATTTTTCAAAAAAATTAAATTTCATCCAAACAAAAAAATCGAAGATGAAGTCTGTATTTTGACGATGGAGAACACCAAACAATGTGTTTTGAAATCTCTCAAAGGTCAAATTGAGTGAGATTTAAACGATTGAAATTTTTCAGAAAATTTAAATTGCTTCCAAATGTAATAAAATGCATTATTCTCGATTTTGACGGATAGACAACATCAGACAATGTGTATTAAAATCTGATATAGCGCTTGTTTTTACATTTGGAAGCAATTTAATTTTTTTGAAAAATTTAAATCGTTTAAAACTGACTCTATTTGACCTTTGAGAGATTTCAAAACACATTGTATGATGTTTTCCATCTGTCACAATACATAAATAGTGCTTGATTTTACATTTAGAAGCAATTCAAATTTTTTGAAAAATTTAAATCGTTTAAATCTCACACTATTTGAGCTTTGAGATATTTCAAAACACATTGTATGATGTTCTCCAACTGTCACAATACACATATAGAACTTGATTTTACATATTGAAGCAATTTAAATTTTTTGAAAGAATTAAATCGTTTTAATCTCACTCTATTTGACCTTTGAGAGATTTCAAAACACATTGTATGATGTTCTCTATCTGTCACATTGCAAATATAGTACTCAATATTACATTAAGCAGCAATTAAATTTTTTTTGAAAAATTTAAATCGTTTAAATCTCATTCTGATTGACCTTTGAGAGATTTCAAAACACATTGTATGATGTTCTCTATCTGTCAAAATACAAAAATAGTAATTAATATTACATTTGGAAGCAATTAAAATTTTTTGAAAAATTTAAATCGTTGAAATCTCACTCTATTTGACCTTTGAGAGATTTCAAAATACATTGTATGATGTTCTCCATCTCTCAGAATACAAATACAGTACTTGATTTTACATTTGAGAGCAATTTAAATATTTGAAAAATTTGAATCGTTTAAATCTCAGTCTATTTGACCTCTGAGAGATTTCAAAACACATTGTATGATGTTTTCTATCTGTCACAATAGATATATTGGACTTAATTTTACATTTTAAAGCAATTTAAATCTTTTGAATAATTTAAATCGTTTAAATTTCACTCTATTTGACCATTGAGAGGTTTCAAAACACATTGGATGATGTTTTCGAACTGTCACAATACACATACCTGGTATAGTACTCGATTTTACATTTGGAAGCAATTTAAATTTTTTGAAAAATTTGAATTTTTTAAAACTCACTCCATTTGACCTTTGAGAGATTTCAACACACAATGTATGATGTTCTTCATCTGTCACAATACAAAAATAGTACTTGATTTTACATTTAGATGCAATTTAAATTTCTTGAAAAATTTAAATTGTTCAAATCTCACTTTTCTTGACCTTTGAGAGATTTCAAAACACATTGTATGATGTTCTCTATCTGTCACAATACATACACTCTATAAGATGTTCGACATCACAATACAAATGTAGTACTTGATTTTATATTAAGAAGCAATTCAAATTTTTAAAAAATTTTAATTGTTTAAATGATAATTGACCTTTGAGAGATTTTGAAACATATTGTTTTGTGTTCTCCATCGGTCCAAATACAGATTTACACATTACGAAAGCAAAATCGTTACCTCAAAAATATTATCATTATTTTTTAATGAAAATCCCAATCAAAATCTTATCTCATTTCATCGAGAATTGGACGGAAGACCCACTCGTTGCTCGCAACGAGATCGTATCTAGTTATTATTATTGTTTTTTTTTCTTACCGATTTTGTGCACGCGATTTCTCGAAAACGGCTCGATGGATTTTCGTAAAACTTTCAGGACTAATGTTACATCACTTGAGCCTTATGCGTTTTGTTCTGTTTTGATGACATCACTTCCGGTCCGGAGTTATGGGCACTTTAATGGTTTTTTAGGGTCGTTTTGTCCGCACGATTTCTCCTATACGGCTTTAGAAGGACACATGAAACTTTCAGGTTTGGTAGATGTTTGTCTGTACATTTGCGGAATGTATTTCATTTTTATCGGAAGTGCCGCACGTCGGCGCTCGCTATGGCTCGAAAAAAGTCCTATCTTGAATTTCAAAAATTTTAACACCTTTTCTACGATATCTTTTTTCCTGGAAATATTTTGTTAAAACATATAGAACAAAAGAAGTGTAGAATTCCAAGATCTATTAAATGATGTCTAGAAAAAAAAAGGGCTGGCCCTTGTGGGGCCGAAAGTGTTTCCTTTATATCTCAAAAAGTATTGAGAATTTGTAATAAGTCAAAGAAGCAAAGTTGTTCAAAATGTCTATTAGTGTTATCAGAATCCGTCCCACGTCGTCACTTCCGGCCAAACCGGAAGTAGTCGGAAAAAGCGTATTATTGCCATTCTTGACAAGTTTTTGGGAACATCTGTCACTGGTAGCATTAAAAATTAATTTTCCGTCCGTCGTAGTTACTTCCGGTCAAACCGGAAGTAGCCAAAACTGGCTTATTTTTGCATTAATTAACATAGATTCAAAGGATTTAAACCATTTTGGGCGTTTTTACTCATTTTTTTAATGAAAGTTACTTCCGGTCAAACAGGACGGAAGACCTACTCGTTGCTTTGCAACGAGCTTTGCTCTAGTTATTATTTTTTTTTCTTACCGATTTTGTGCAGGCGATTTCTCGAGAACGCCTCGACAGATTATCATGAAACTTTCAGCAATGATGGCAAATCATATGAACCTAGGGCATTTTTTTTTATTTTGCCGTCGTCACTTCCAGTCGCGAGATACGGCCAATTTTCTTTTTTTATAGTGTCATTTTGTAATGAAGTGTTCTCAAAAACGGTTAGAGATTGAGTCTTGAAACTCTCAGGGATAATAGATTGTGACAGGCTCTACTGAATTTTGTATAAAGTTTTTGTTGCCGTCACGGCCGTTGTCCACCGGAAGTAGTTTAAAAATATTCAAAATTTTATTTTTTTCTTTTGTAAATGTTTCTTATGGAGGCAAATAGAGTGTCTCGAGTAATATTATGTCCACCGGAAGTTATTTTTTCCAAACCGGAAGTAGTCCAAAAAATGAGCATTTTTCATCGAAATTATCAAGGGTGATTCCTTAACACTCAGAGAGGAGTTATAGGTCATTTTAAGTACTTCCGATCACACCGGAAGTGAATTATAAAGACCGGAAGTTGTCTGAAAATTACAGATTTTAAATGTGTTCTCACGTATTTTGAGGAACTGATATGAACATTTTTTTTCATTTAAAGTTGTTTTATGATGTATCAAAAATCGGACGGAAGACCTATTCGTTGCTTGCAACGAGATCTCATCTAGTTAAGGTCTTCCGTCTTCAGCGGAAGACCTTACTGTTATTCTTAGGTTTCTTTTCCACTATTTTTATTACTGTTTTTTTTTTCTTACCGATTTTGGGCGCGCAAGTTCTAGAGAACGGCTCGATCGATTTTCATGAAACTTTCAGGTCTGATAGAACATAAAAAAATATAGATATATAATTTTTTATTTTGATGACGTCAGTTCCGGTTCGGAATTTTCTGCGATTTAGTGATTTTTAGAGGGTCACTTTGTCCGGCAGTTTTCTCAAAGAGCACTTAACACAGAAGCATGAAATTCTCAGTGATTCTAGAGCAACCTTTGGAGAAGTGCCCTTTGTATATCACAACAACCGGCTGTACGAAGAGCCGGCGCTCGCTATGGCCCGAAAATAGTCTTATCATGAATTTCAAAATTTCTAACACCTTTTCTACAATAACTTTTTACCTAGAAATATTTTGTTTAAACATATAGAACAAAAAAACGTGTAGAATTGCATGTCCTTTCAAATGATATCTAGGAAAAAGGGCTGGCCCCTAAAATAAAGGATCCAGAGGGGCCAAAAAGTTTATCTGATATCTCAAAAAGTGTTGACAATTTGTTAAGCATCATTGAAGGAAAGTTGTTCAAAATACTAAATAGCAGAGGCAGAGATCATTTAAAGTCGTTAAAATGGCGTCACTTCCGGTCAGACCGGAAGTAATTGTAAATGGCTTGTTTTTTGCACACATGACCGTAAATGTATATCAATCTCGATATCATCGTCTTCAGAATTAGACGGAAGACTTATTTGTTGCTTTGCAACAAGCTCGTCTAGTTATTATTGTTTTTCTTTCTTACCGATTTTGTACGCGCGATTTCTCCAGAACGGCTTGTTTGACTTTCATGAAACTTTCAGGTCTGATAGATCATCAAACAATCTAGATATTTATTTTTTCATTTTGATGACGTTACTTCCGGTTCGGAGTTTTCTGCGATTAAGTAATTTTTAGAGGGTCACTTTGTCCGGCAGTTTTCTCAAAAAGCACTTATCACAAAAGCATGAAATTTTCAGTGATGCTAGAGCAACCTTTGGAGAAATGCACTTTGTATATCAAAACTACCGGAAGTACGATGCGCCGACGCTCGCTATGGCCCGAAAATAGTCTTATCAAGAATTTCAAAATTTTTAGCACCTTTTCTACGATAACTTTTTGCCTAGAAATATTTCGTTAAGACATGTAGAACAAAAGAGGTATAAAATTCCAAGATTTCTCAAATGGCATCTCGAAAAAAGGGCTGGTCCCTTGAATTAAGGCCCTGAAGGGGCCGGAAGTTTTTCCTTTATATCTAAAAAAGTATTGAGAATTTGTGATACGTCAAAGAAGCAAAGTTGTTTAAAATGTCAAGTTTAATCTACCGAAGTCGTCAAAATACGTCCACTGTCGTCACTTCCGGCCAAACTGGAAGTAGTTGGAAAAAGCGTA
Source organism: Saccostrea glomerata (assembly GCA_003671525.1). NCBI lineage: Eukaryota > Metazoa > Mollusca > Bivalvia > Ostreida > Ostreidae > Saccostrea > Saccostrea glomerata. The sequence goes on from PRKT01000794.1 coordinate 16,008, forward strand.
TTTTTGCCGTTCTTGACAAGTGTTTTGGTAACAAATGTCTGTGGGAACATTAAAATCAATTTTCCGTCCGACGCCGTCACTTCCGGTCAAACCGGAAGTAGCAGAAAATGGCTTATTTTTGCATTAATCAACATGGATTTAGAGAATTCAAACCATTTTGGGGCGTTATTTCTCATTTTTGTTAAAAATAGAAGCGTATTCCGGTCAAACAGGACGGAAGACCAACTCGTTGCTTTGCAACGAGCTTTGCTCTAATTATTAAGGTCCTCTAGCTTCAGCAGAAGACCTTCTAGTGATTCTTAGGTTTCTTTTTCACTTTTTAGGGTCTTCTGTCTTCAGCGGAAGACCCTTCTATTATTCTTCGGTTTCTTTTTCCCCTTTATTATTATTATTATTAATTTTATTCTTTTTTTTTCTTACAAAATTTGTGCAGAGGATTTCTCGGAGATGGCTCGATCGATTTTATCCAAATTTTCATGGTTGATGCATTGACATCTGAAGTTAATTCCGGCAAGTCCTTTTTGGGAAATTTCTTTTCAGTCGAGAGTTATCGCCCTTTGATCGAAATTTAGAGGACCTCCGTGTCTGTCACGTTACTCAAAAACGGCTCAAGCTAGAAAGCTGAATTTTTCAGGGATGATAGAGGACATGTTGCCATGTTTCACCTGGGTCATGATATTTTCCGACGTGCCTAGTATGGAAGCTCGGTAGGGGTCAAAATTTAGGACACGAATCATGATTGATTTTTTAAGACATTTTGCATCATATCTTTTAAAGTAAAATTATTTTGTTAAAACATACTGAACAAAATTTGTGCAAAATGACAAGATCCTTTATATGATATCAAGAAAAAAGTGCCGACTCATCACATTAGGGGCCAAAAGCGGCTAAAAGTTTTTTTTCGATAACTCTTTAACAGTCAATATTTTGTTATAAATTACTAAAGCAAAAATATTTATCTCAAAAAGTTAGAACTGTATATTATGATTTTAATGTCATATCTTACATAAATAGGGGCCACAAGGGGCTAAAATGCTAAATCTTTGACGCTTTATATATCAAAAGTAGGAAATATTTTGATAAGAAATATTGAACAAAAGATGTTCAAAATAATGTTCTAAACAATATGACACCTTTCATTTTTCGCTAATCGTTCCCATTAAGGAGTTGAAGGGTTGGCCCCTAAATATTTCTTTTGCAAATAACTCAAAAACGAAAGAGAATCTCTGAAGAGTTGTTGAACAAATAGTGTTCAAAATCATGAGAACTTTAAGATGAGATCAAGAAAAAGGGGCTGGGCACTCAAATTAAGGGCCAAGAGGGGCCAAAAGTCTTAAATCGATAACTCTTTAGCAGTCTATATTTTGTTATACATTACTGAACCAAAAATGTTTATTTCAACAATCTACAACTATATATAATGATTAAAATGTCGTCGTATGGTGCTTAATAAGGGGCCAGAATGCTAAATATTTGACGCTTTTTATATCAGAAGTGGGAAATATTTTGATAAGTAATATTGCACAAAAGATGCTTAAAATAATGTTCTAAACAATATGACACCTTTCATTTTTCGCTAAATGTGCCCATTAAGGAGTTGAAGGGTTGGCCCCTAAATATTTCTTTTTCAAATAACTCAAAAACAAAAGTGAATCTCTGAATAGTTGTTGAACAAAAAATGTTTAAAATCCTGAGAGGTTTAAGTTAAAATCTAGAAAAAGGGGCTGGACACTCAAATTAGGGGCAGAGAGGGGCCAAAAGTCTTTAATCGATAACTCTTAAGCAGTCAATATTTTGTTATTCATTACTGAAGCAAAAATGTTTATCTCAACAATCTACAACAATATATAATGATTTTCATGTCGTTTGGTGCATAATAAGGGACCATAAGGGGACAGAATGCTAAATCTTTGACGCTTTATATCTCAAAAGTGGGAAATATTTTGAAAAGTAATATTGAACAAAAAATGTTCAAAATAATGTTCTAAACAATATGCAATCTTTCATTTTTCGCTAAACGTCTCCAGTAAGGAGTTGAAGAGTTGGCCCGTAAATATTTCTATTGCAAATAACTCGAAAACGAAAGAGAATCTCTGAATAGTTGTTGAAGTAAAAATTTTCAAAATCCTAAGAGCTTTAAGATGAGATCAGGAAATAGGGGCTGGGTACTCAAATAAGGGGCTGAGAAGGGCCAAAAGTCTTTAATCGATAACTCTTTAACAGTCAATATTTTGTTATACATTACTGAACCAAAAATGTTTATCTCAACAATCTACAACTATATATTATGTTTTGAATGTCGTATAGTGCATATTGGACTTTCACGAAGAGCGCTGACTTTTACAGTTGACGCTTACTTTTACACTAGGGCTATGTACGGCAGCTCCTTTACGATATAAATATTTAGCTCAATATTTAATTAAACGGAAATAACGGTTATTTCAATGCACATATAAATTGTCGTTGAAGAAAACGACAACAACCCTACCCTCAGCTCCCGGTATTCACATGTTAGTGCCCCTAACACCATACCCATGACTACAAGAAAGGTTATCTTATGCATTATCAATTCTGTACTTCCGTACATGATACAAGTTTAAATGTCCAAGTAAACGTAAACTGTAGAAGTCAGTGCTTCTCGTAAAAGTCAAATAAGGGGCTATAAGGGCCAAAATCCTTAATTTTTGACACTCTATATCTCAAAAGTGGGAAATATTTTGATAAGTAATACATGTATTGCACAAAAGATGTTCAAAAAAATGTTCTAAACAATATGACACCCTTCATTTTTCGCTAAACGTGCCCATAAAGGAGTTGAAGGGTTGGCACCTAAATATTTCTTTTGCAAATAACTAGAAAACGAAAGAGAAACGCTGAATAGTTGTTGAACAAAAAGTGTTTTAAATCCTGAGAGCTTTAAGATGATATGAAGAAAAAAGAGCTGATCCCTAATATTAGGGGCCGTGAGGGGCCAAAAGTCTAATTTTTAAGTCTTTAATTTTCAATGTCTGTTTACAGATTATGGAGGCAAAATCGTTCTTCTTCACAATCTTTATCATTCTTTTAGAATGAAAACCTCAATCAAAATCTTATCTCATCTTATCAAGAATCGGACGGAAGACCCACTCGTTGCTCGCAACGAGATCGTATCTAGTCTTATTATTAAGGTCTTCCGTCTCCAACGGAAGACCTTATTGTTTTCGTTCGGTTTCTTTTTCCCTATTATTAAGGTCTTCCGTTACAGACGGAAGACTTTATAGTGATTCTGCTGTTTTTTCTTTTTAAGGTCTTCCGTCTTCACAGAAGACCTTATAGTTATTCTACTGTTTCTTATTAAGGTCTTCCGTCTTCACGGAAGACCTTATTAAGGTCTTCCGTCTTCACGGAAGACCTTTTAGTGATTCTACTGTTTCTTATTATTAAGGTCTTCCGTCTTCACGGAAGGCCTTATAGTGATTCTATTGTTTCTTATTAAGGTCTTCCGTCTTCACGGAAGACCTTATAGTGATTCTATTGTTTCTTATTATTATTATTATTATTATTATTCTTTTTTTTGACAAAATTTTGTGTACGCGATTTCTCGAAAACTATTCAGCGCTTTTCGATGAAACTTTCACAAAATATGCGTCATAACATGAAGTTGTGCATGCCGAAAATTGTTTGGTAAATTCGCTTTTGGTGCCAAGTTATGGACGATTTCCTGATTTTAAAATGCGATTTTGTCGCGCACTTTTATCGAAAATGGCTAGAGGTATGAACTGGAGACTTATAGGAGATGATAGATCATGACTTTGTGATTTGCAGAATCGCCTTTTCGTGCGTCGTCAGAACTTCCGGTTTCTGTCGGAAGCAAATTTAAAAAATGCATTTTTTCAATTTTTTTTTTTTTCAATATTTTTCTTTGATGTTTAAATTATAAATAGAGACTCATTTGCAAAAGCGTAATATG
>PRKT01000794.1:22067-35101 GCA_003671525.1 Saccostrea glomerata
ACCTTTTCGTGTGTCGTCAGTACTTCCGGTCGCTAACAGAAGCAAAATTAAAAAATCCGTATTTTCTAAATTTTTTGTTTTTCAATATTTTTCATTTATTTTTAGAATGTTAATAGAAACCCTTCTCATATTGCTTACTGTATAATTTGTTTGAATATTGATACATCCAAACTTTAAATGTTAACATTTAAAAATCTGAAGCGTGTCCAAAATGGCGGCTGTCTCTGTCAACTCCGACATTTCGCAATAGGGGTTAACGCAGCTGAGCGTTTGTTTGAACGAAAGTAGCATAAAGACAAATGAAATGTTAAGGAAAATACTTGGATTGTCACGTTGTATTTACGTTGCAATTCTTTGTCAAACTAAGTCCTTCTTAAACGTCTTCTATAATTAGTTTTGGCTGGTTCTCAAAGTAAAAAAAAGAAAAGACTATATGTGCAAATGAAATTCGATACTTAAAAACTTCTGATTTGCACCACGGAAAAACAGATCTTAAATCATAGTTATAAGTAATAGTTTTTTAAGAAAGAATACCAATGAATACAGTAAGTACCCGGTATGGAACTTAACCACTATTTTTCCCTTGCACACTTGTGCCATATAAAACTAATAGAAAGATGCACACGTTCAAGTTGCATCATTTGCAATTTATATTAACATTATTGTCTCAAATATCTTATTCAATTTTTTAAGCACAAATGGTATCCAATTCCTTGACCTTAAGGCGAGCCTTGTTTTACGGCGAAACATTTCAACCTTTTCATTCACTTTGGAGATAAACAGGAAATTTAAAAAGTTAAAATTCATAGCCGTTTCACTGCTTTAGTGTTACTTGCTTACAAACGATATGGAATTTGTAAAATGTGTTAAATATACTTTCTAATCGTCATTTTTTAGGCTATAAGAACGTTTTTTTATTTCATTGAAGCTATCACACCTGTTAAGTAGAACATTGCAAAGAAAAGGCGCGAGGATCAACTCGTGGCGTTTGGTGCGAAATTATGCATAGTGATTCGCCTTTCATAATTCTAAGACAAAAGTACTGTTATACAGAGGTATATATACAAGAAGATTTAGAGCAGAGGTCCCAATAGCGTAATTTCTAGCACGTTGGGTTTTCATGCTGGCGACTTGGATTCAATCCCCCTTGTGTGCAATATTTTTTTTTTTACTATTTCAGATCGATTTTACGTTTTTTCCCGGAATCAGACGGAAGACCTCTCGTTGCTCGCAACGAGATCGTTTCTAGTTATTATTCTTTTTTTTGACAAAAATTTGTGCACGCAATTTCTCAAAAACTACTCAGCGGTTTTCGACAAAATTTTCACAAAATATGCGTCATTACATGAACTTGTGCAGTCGATAATTTATTTTGGAAAATTCGCTTTCGGTACCAAGTTATGGACAATTTCCTGATTTTAAAATGCGATTTTGTCGCGCACTTTTATCGAAAATGGCTGAGGATATAAACTGGAGACTTATTGGAGATGATAGATCATGGCTTTCTGGTTTGCAGAATCGCCTTTTCATGTGTCGTCAGTACTTCCGGTAGCTACCGGAAGCATATTTTTAAAAATGCAATTTTTCAACTTTTTTGTTATTCAATATTTTTCATTTATTTTTGGTATATTAATAGAGATACTTCTTATTATGCTTACTATATAATTTGTTTGAATATTGATAAATCTAAAGTCTAGATATTAGCATTCAAAAATCTGAAGCGGGTCCAAAATGGCGGCTGTGTCCGGCATTTCGCAATGGGGGTTTACGGAATCAGTCGAGCGTGTGCATGAACGAAGGTAACATAAGGATAAATGAAATGTAAAGGACTACTTGGATTGTCACGTTGTAGTTACGTTGTAATTCTGTGTCAAACTAACATCTTTCTATAATTGGGTTTGCTGTGTCAAACTAACATCTTTTTATAATTGGTTTTGGTTGGTTTTCAAAGTAGAAAAAAAGACTTATTGTGTAAATGAAATTCGATACCGTATATCTTTTGTGCACCACGGAAAAACAGATCTTCAATCATAGCTATAAGTAATGCTCTCTCAAGAAAGAATATCATTGAATATTGTAAGTCCCCTATTTAATAGAACATTCCAAAGAAAAGGCGCGAAGATTAACTCGTGGCGTTTAGCGCAAAATTTTGAAAAGTGACTCGTTCATAATTCTCAGACAGAAGTACTGTTGCAGAAGTATATACAAGTAGATTTAGAGCAGAGGTCCCAATAGCGTAATATTTAGCGCGTTGGAAATTCATGCTGACAACTTGGGTTCAATCCCCCTTGTGTGCAAATCTTTTTTTTTTTACAGCTTTTCTGCTAGATTTTTCGTTTTTTATTTCAGAATCGGACGGAAGACCTCTCGTTGCTCGCAACGAGATCTTTCTAGAAGTGATTCTACTGTTTCTTATTATTAAGGTCTTCCGTCTTCACGGAAGACCCTTATAGTGATTCTATTGTTTCTTATTTATTAAGGTCTTCCGTCTTCACGGAAGACCTTATAGTGATTCTACTGTTTCTTATTATTATTATTAATTTTTTTGACAAAAATTTGTGCAGGCGATTTCTCAAAAACTATTCAGCGGTTTTCGATGAAATTTTCACAAAATATGAGTCATAATATGAACTTTGTTCTTCACAAACAAAATTTAGAAAATTCGATTCCGGTGCCAAGTTATGGACAATTTCCTGATTTTGAAATGCAATTTTGTCGCCCCTTTTTATCGAAAATGGCTAAGGACATGAGCTGAAGAATTATTGGAGATGATAGCCTGTGACTTTCTGGTTTGCAGAATTACCTTTTCGTGCGTCGTCAGTACTTCCGGTCGTTACTAGATACAAATAAAAAAATATCGTATTTTCTAAATTTTTTGTTTTTCAGTATTTTTCATTTATTTTTGGTATGTTAATAGAAACCCTCCTTATAATGCTTACTATATAATTTGTTTGAATGTACATAGATCTATACCCCAGATATTAGCATTCAAAAATCATAAGCGGGTCCAAAATGGCGGCTGTCTCTGTCAATGCCGACATTTCGCAATAGGGGTTTACGGAGGCAGCCGAGCGTTTGCTTGAACGAAAGTAACATAAGGATAAATGAAATGTAAAGGAATACTTGGATTGTCACGCTGTAGATACGTTGCAATTCTTTGTCAAACTAACGTCTTCTATAATGGTTTTTGCTGGATTTCAAAGTAGAAAAAGAAAAGACTAAATGTGCAAATGAAATCCGATACCTAATTTCTTTTGTGCACCACGCAAAAAAATAGATCTTATCTTACTTATAAGTAATACTTTCTCAAAAAAGAATATTAACTTATATTGTCAGTAGAAATCTTTACTGTTTTTCCTATGCACACACTTGTGTCATATTAAACTAATAAATAAGACAAAAATAAGAAAACGATTTTTTTTAAGGTCGCTTCATGGAGTTTATTTTAGCATTCTTGTCTCAAAGACCTGATTCAAGTTATTGAGCATAAATGATATCTGATTCCTTGACCGTCGTAGGGCGAGCCATGTTTTCGGCGAAACGTTTCAACTTTTTCCGATTAACTAATCGGGATAGTTCACTTTTAGGGATACACAGGAAATTGAAAAAAGTTAAAAATTCATAACCGTTTCGTCGCTTTAGTGTTACAGGCATATATACCATATGGAATTTGTAAAATGTGTTAAATATACTTTCGAAACCACGAATCTTAGGCTATAAGAACGTTCTTTTTTTTGCACCTATTTAATAGAACATTCCAAAGAAAAGGCACGAAGATAAACTCGTGGCGTTTGGTACTTAATTTTGAATAGTGACCCGCCTTTCATGATTTTAAGAGATAATCACTGTTTCGTAGATATATATATAAGTAGATTTAGAGTAGAGGTCACGATAGCGAAATATTTAGTGCGTTGGAATTGAATTTCATGCTGGCGACTTGGGTTCAATCCCCCTTGTGTGCAAATCTTTTTTTTTTTTTTACTTTTTCAGCTCGATTTTACGTTTTCTTTTCGGAATCGGACGGAAGACCTCTCGTTGCTCGCAACGAGTTTCACATCTAGTTATTCTTTTTTTTCTTTACAATTTTTGTGCAGAAGATTTCTCGAAGATGGCTCGATTGATTTTGTTCAAATTTTCAGAGATGGTGTGCTTCTATCTGAAGTTTGTACCACCGCCTCAATTTTGAAAAAATCACTTCCGGTCGGAAGTTATCGCCCTTTCAGTGATTTTTAGAGGGTCTGCTTGTCCGTGAGTAAACTAAAAAACGACATTAGATAGAGAGCTGAAATTTTCAGCGATGATAGAAGACACATTGCTGAATTGCACATTGGATTGAAATTTTTTCATAAAGGTCCAATATGGAAGCTCGGTAGGGGTCAAAATCTAGGACACGAATCATGAGTGAATTTTCGAGACATTTTGCATCATATCTTTTAAAGTATAATTATTTTGTTAAGACATACTGAACAATATTTGTGGGGAATGACAAAATCTTTAATATGATTTCAAGATAAAAGTGCTGACTCCTCACATTAGGGGCAAAAAGAGGCTAAAACTCTTTTTTCGATAACCCTTTAACAGTCAATATTTTCTTATACATTACTGAAGCAAAAATGTTTATCTCAACAATCTACAACTGTTTATTATGATTTTAATGTCGTATGGTATATAATTAGGGGCCACAAGGGGCCAACATGCTAAATCTTTGACGCTTTATATCTCAAAAGTGAGAAATATTTTGATAAGTATTTTTGAACAAAAGATGTTCAAAATCATGTTCTGAACAATATGCAACCATTCATTATTCGCTAAAAGTTCCCATTAAGGAGTTGAAGGGTTGGCCCCTAAATATTTCTTTTGCAAATAACTCGAAAACAAAGCAGAATCTCTGAATAGTTGCTGAAAAAAGTGTTCAAAATCATAAGAGGTTTAAGGTTACATCTAGAAAAAGGGGCTGGAAACTCAAATTAAGGGCCAAAAGGGGCCAAAAGTCTTTCATCGATACCTCTTTAGCAAGCAATATTTCGATATACATTACTGAAGCAAAAATGTTTATCTCAACAATCTACAACTATATATTATGATTTTTAAGTCGTATGGTACATAATTAGGGACCACAAGGGGCCAAAATGCTAAATCTTTGACGCTTTATATCGAAAGTGAGAAATATTTTGATACGTATTTTGAACAAAAGATGTTCAAAATCATGTTTTGAACAATATGCAACCTTTCATTTTTCGCTAAAGGTCCCCATTAAGGAGTTGAAGGGTTGGCCCCTAAATATTTCTTTTGCAAATAACTCGTAAAAGAAACAGAATCTCTAAATAGTTGCTGAACAAAAAGTGTTCAAAATCATAAGAGGTTTAAGGTAAAATCTAAAAAAAAAAAATGGGCTGGAAACTCAAATTAAGGGCCTAGAGGGGCCAAAAGTTTTTCATCGATACCTCTTTAGCAAGCAATATTTCGATATACATTACTGAAGCAAAAATGTTTATCTCAACAATCTACAACTATATATTATGATTTTCAAGTCGTATGTTACATAATTAGGGGCCACAAGGGGCCAAAATGCTAAATCTTTGAGGCTTTATATCTCAAAAACGAGAAATATTTTGATAAGTATTATTGAACAAAAGATGTTCAAAATTATGATTTGAACAATATGCAACCTTTCATTTTTCGCTAAAGGTCCCCATATAGGAGTTGAAGGGTTGGCCCCTAAATATTTCTTTTGCAGATAACTCGAAAACGAAACAGAATCTCTGAATAGTTGCTGAACAAAAAGTGCTCAGAATCCTTAGAGCTTGAAGATGATATGAATAAAAAGGGATGATTCCTGAAATTAGGGGCCGTGAGGGGCAAAAAGCTGATTTTTTAAGTGTTTAATGTTCAATGTCTTTTTACAGATTATGGAAAATCATTATTTTAGAATGAAAATCTCAATCAAAATATTATCTTATCTCATCAAGAATCGGACGGAAGACCCACTCGTTGCTCTTAACGAGATCGTATCTAGTTATTATTATTATTATTATGTAAAATGTAAATATGAGGAATGTTTTTCAGTTTAGTGTGAATTACTGGTGTGTGAATCACACAGACTTGCACGAAGGCATATTTTTCATGAAGCGTTAGCTAAAAAACGATAGGTAACCAGGCATTCAGAAAAAAATGTCATGATTTTTATTCTTATTTGGTATTTTTTGTCTTCTATTTCTGTCATGTATTCTAAAATACATAGTGTAAAAGGCTTTTGCTATTACCACCTATTACTTTTTATTTCATATCATGCTAATAAGCATTAGTATCTAAGGCTGGATTCAAGAAAATCTTATTTCTTTAAAAATGTATAATTTTTTTCCTCTTATAGGGTACATATATCAACTTTTATAAGACCTTTTCTAAGACTTCCAAAACCCTTGAATCTTTTAAAGATGAATAAAATGAAAATTGTTGCATGAAAAAAACTCATTTTCAAGTTTCATTTTAATGCATTTCAAATTCAATATTAATTTTTGAGTTATCCTTCCTGGCTGAGGATCGTATATCCTTAATTTTTAATAAAACTGTAACTTGTTCTTATTTACCTTGAGGGAAAATCAGAAAGATTTTGAATTATGGACTTTTTTCTGACACCGGCTAAGAAAATGACAATGATTTTAGAAAAAATACTTATTTTATAAAATGTGATAAACAAATCTACCGGTAAGCATGCGCTTACCTTTGCTCTTTTAGCCAACTATTATGCATTGTTTCCTTTAATAGGGATAAAACAGTTTGTATTATTAATGCAAGTTACTTTTCGGTGTAAAGCGGTGTTGTTCACGTCCTCGTGAATATTCATAAATCAAATTTATCTCATTGAAATGCTGCTTAAAAGTATTTGAATACTTAAAAACTACTGTAGTTCAAGTCACTAAGAAGACTAGTAAATTTACTGTCCATAAAATCACTACCCCAATCGTAGTTTTACTAAGTATTGGTTACATTTACTAGATAACATTATTAAATCTAGAATATATAAGTAACTTCCACTATGCTATCTGTTATCTATACGATCCCCGCTCCACGCGACACATTGTACTCACTAACTTAGGTAGTTAATAGAATGATTCCAAATCACGACGAACACTTAACGAGGCACACTAGTTAAATTAACTAGATATTTCTTTCAGTGAATGAAGGATATGTATAGTCATACAGCTTAGTTCAGTAAAAACGTGTGAAATTGGCAAAATTTTTCAGTAAATAAATGAATTTCCGCGAAGCAGATTATAAAAAAGCGTAAACTGACACAAACCAGGTTATAATCGAATAATCTGGCCAGGAATTAGAGTCATTCCTCGTAATTTAATTTTAAAATAATTAAACAACTGTGGGTGTAAGATTGTGTTGCTTTTTATGAGTTCAAATTTGCCGCTCAATAATACATCCCTAGTAACGGAAGTGATATGAAACAAGGGGAGGTAATAACTGATACACAGATCTAACAGCCATGATGTTTGTTTACACGAGGTAAGATCGAGCTACTGTTTGAGGTTTAAGATACATTTATTAAATTTGAAATTTCCCATGAATTCCAAGGACTGGAAATGAGGGGATTGTATGGATACAGATGATTCAGCTGGTTGTCAAGGGGGTTTGTCCCCATACCAAACCAGGTTATTAAGAAATAATTTGCGTTCCTTTTCGGAAATCAACCAGTGAGAGACTAGTATACAAACAAAATTAAATTATTCAGAAAACACATTTTTTTCTTAAAACGGTCTGTAAAAACAGATTTACTGAATGGTTTCGAACACCACGATATTCCTGATTTTACATATTTGCAGTGACATATATATCTCTTGATACAGCAAACAAAATGCTCTGAACATTGAACTTAAAACTGAAACTGACCTCTTGTTGTCCTTAGAAAAGTATGTTCAGTTTTCATATCTGTTACTTTTGATACGACTGTTGTTATGAATTGCTGTCTTTTACCTGTTGTGATTATATAGAAATTATGACAATTACACGCCGAACTAGTTGTATATCAGGTATATCAAACAGATATTAATTTATCCTTTCATTTCATGACTTCCATAAAGCTAAAATGGCCAGTTGACCGTTAGTGGAATGCTAAAAATTTGAAAATTTCATGCGAAAAAAGTTGACCATAGTCAACAATCCGACTTTTTGAGATCTTGCAGAGTTGACCATAGTTGAACACTCAGTGTTAGAAAATCTCTCTGACTCTATTTATGCTGGTTTTGAAAATACACCATGATTATAGATCCATCCTACTAATGTGTTCGGAACCTTTTATTTTTCTGTGCTCTGCAATTTATAAAACCCGATGAGTTCAGAGTAGCTCTGGCAGTGGCTTTGGCGAGAGTTGGCGAGACTACAGCGAGATAGGGTAAATCATTCACCGAAATGTGGCTAGGAAGTGACTAGCACGTGGAGACATGGTAAACAGAAAAGTTATATGTTGCAATTTAGTTTTCACCGCCCTATGATATCATTCTGTAGAAGTGTACTTCAATAGATCTCTCTTAAATTTATTTAAGGAATGACTCTTATTCTTGGCCAAATTATTCGATTATAACCTGGTTTGGGTCAGTTTACAGTTTATAATCCACGATTCGGATTATAAAAAAGTGTTTTACACCCAGAGTTGTTTAATTGATTTAAAATTAAATTATAAGGAATGACTCTGATTCCCGAAACGAAGCGGATTATAAAAAAGCGTAAACTGACACAAACCAGGTTATAATCGAATAAAATTGCCCAAGAATTAGAGTCATTCCTTATAATCTAATTTTAAAATAATTAAACAACTGTGGGTGTATAATTGTGTTGCTTTTTATGAGTTCAAATTTGCCGCTCAATAATACATCCCTAGTAACGGAAGTGATATGAAACAAGGGGAGGTAGTAACTGATACACAGATCTAGCAGCCATGATGTTTGTTTACACGAGGTAAGATCGAGCTACTGTTTGAAGTTAAAGGTACATTTATTAAATTTGAAATTTCCCATGAATTCCAAGGACTGGAAATGAGGGGATTGTATTGATACAGATGATTCAGCTGGTTGTCAATGGGGTTTGTCCCCATACCAAACCAGGTTATTAAGAAATAATTTGCGTTCCTTTTCGGAAATCAACCAATGAGAGACTAGTATACAAACAAAATTAAATCATTCAAATTTAAATTATAAGTGTTCTCTATGATACAATTTTCTGCTATCTTGAATTAAAATTTCTTTTTGGACAAATATTTTACATGGGAACCGGGACTATATTTTTTGGCGTCAGATTAGCAAATGAGGCATCAATGTGACTTTAAATGACAAACCAGCTGAATGAGAATTGCATTATTGGTTACTACGAATACTACAGGAATTTTACGCTTGATAAATTCCTTTATTGAACTATCGATCGGTGAATACAATTATCAGGTGGATTCCTTAGCCAACACACGTGATCACGAGTAAAGTTATGTAAAAAATGTTTTGTCCATTTAAATGCTTACGAGAAGCTGCTCGTTTTCCTTACCCTTGAAGTGCTGGTGTTCTGAACGAAACACTAACTACGTATACATTTTATTAAACATATTTTTTTTAGTTAACAACAAATTTAAACACCCGTGACATCTTTAATAGATTCTTATCTTTGTATAATTTTGTTAATATTTTTTAGCTCTACTGGTCAGAGACCAGAAGAGCTTATGCGATAGTAATGCGTCTGTCCTCCGTCCGTCTGTCTGTCTGTCCGTCTGTAAACAATTTTTCAAAATGCTACTCCTCCTACAGTTTTGGTCTGATTTCAATATAACTTGGCACACAAGTAGACTACACTAAGATACATAATTCTGTATATCGGTTTTGATTTCAATGAACGGTGTTGCCGTTGTTACTAAAAATAGAAATTTTGTGAAAAACATTAAAATTGCTTCGTCTCCTACAGTTTTGGTCTGATTTCAATATGACTTGGCACACAAGTAGACTACACAAAGATACATAATTCTATGTCGCGGTTTTTGATTTCGATGAACGGTGTTGCCATTGTTACTAAAAATAGAATTTTAAAAAATAATTTCAATATGCTACTACTCCTTCAGTTTTGGTCTGATTTTATTATAACTTGGCACACAAGTAGACTACACTAAGATACATAACTCTGTATATAGATTTTTGATTTTAAAGAACGGTGTTGCCGTTGTTACTAAAAATAGAAATTTCTGTGAAAAACATTTAAAATGCTACTCCTCCTACAGTTTTGGTCTGATTTCAATGTAACTTGGCACACAAGTTGACTACACTAAGATACATAATTCTTTGTATCGGTTTTTGTCATTCTGTTTATTGCTGTTTTAGTTTCAAATCCCAACTGCTACTTTTCTCTTTCTTTATTATAAGTACAAACCAGTAGAGCTTCAGTCTCGACAGAGACTTCTGATTTTATTTTACACTCCATTGGCATGATCATAGATTGACCTGAACCAGGTGTTCGAAGTAAAATGTAAACTTGTATTGACGTTGCAATTCATTCAACGATTGGTCAGTTGCTCTTGGTAAGATCCTATGTGCACATTAATAACAATAGCCATAAAAGGCAAACAAAGGTTTATTTGTACATGTCGAGACCACTAGATTTTCTGTCGTCAGCATAAATTTGCATGTAAATTAGCTATCTGTTTACTTTACCTACTCCTGAATGAGCCGCAATGCATTGTGGGTTACTACAAGTACCCAGCTGTGTTGAAAATGAAGGGCAGCTTGAATTGTCCCTTGGAAACTTATTTTTAATTCTTTTTTGAGATTTGTGAAAGAAATATTTAAAATGATGTATAATCTTTCATTTCTATGTTCACATTTACAAAATTTCCTTTATGAGGCTTTATATATCAACTTGTAACAGTAGAAAACATCGGCCTAGACCATTGTTCAAAGAGACGTCGATGCTATCGTCTCGATAAAATATTGAGTTTTTTTCACGTGATATATGTGTGCATAGTTTAAGCAGGTAGTTCATGTATATGAGTCCTTGGTTTTAAACAGCAGGAGAAGGTGTGCAATTATTATTTAACCCTTCAATACTAGCGTTTGTACGGTTTTCGAAGCAACTTTTAATCATCTAAAACAACTCCAATATTAAATGCGAGCATGGAGCAGTGTCTTTGGAGTATAATCTTTCAATTTCGGTCTTATAAAGTGATAAGAAGCTCTACAGTTTTTTCCGGTGACGAGTTAAATATTGTGTAGTAAACCGACGAAAACTACGTGTCGCCATTGAATCGTAAACACGCAGTAGAGTGTTATGCTTTGGGACTTATTCACTTGATTGGAGGACGGGTGTGACGAAGACATCGTCACGTGTTAATAATTGTCTTCCATATAAGGTAGTGGTCTCGACCTGTTGTAAGTATAGATGATATTACACTTTTTTTACCAGCGTATCGGTCGCTAGTGAGCTCTATATTTCGCCTTTAATGTTGATGATATATTGTTATTTTAACTCCCTTACCATTTAGCCACCCTTTTCTGTTGAAAATCATGAAAGTCTTTCAGGTACGTCTGGAAACACATTTTTCACAGGACACGTTTTCAAAAGGAACAGACTATAGCAATTTCCTGTTTACTGCCAATCTTATTTATAAAACCGGTTCTATCCTATAACCTTTGAATATGTCTACCTAAACCACGTTTCTTGAATTTAAATCACAATAACATTAGAGGGGTGGTTTGCAACAACCTACCCTGGTAGATTTGAATCAGTGTAAGCCTGTCAACTAACGTCTGGTTTCAATGTTATGAACGATAATCCATTGCTGAAACTCGTGTGGAGCATTTTAATTAAAATGATAAGTGAAATCTAACCCCTTTCTTTATTCTAACCTGCTTAAATTTTAATACCAGGTCGTTCTTCTTCGAGCTTAGTAACACAAGTAAGATCTTGCATTTACTTATTTTCACTTTCACGCAAAAAAAAAGATTATTAATTCATAATTTACTACGCATTAGCCTCAATAATACCTCAATAAACAGATCAAAATGCTTGGTAGGGTCATTGAAATGATGCCATATTAGTTTAAACCATATTTTATTTGAACACGACAAGCAGAAGATGCAGGCAAGAAGTACAAAGATCAAAAAGGATACGCAAACAAGTTTTAAAAACTTATACTAATCCGTTTCCTTATTTCTGGTATTTATGATAAAGATAGCAGACCCTTATTATAGATAGTTACAAAACGCTGTTTTAAGCTGGTTATAACAATATTTGAGATTGACATACATACTAATTTAGAAAACATGTTGTTATGTCATTACACAAATGAATGACGCTCTAATGATATAGAAGAAATCTAATGGATGTACAATATGTATTCGAAAGAAAACCAGTTGAAAATGTTGAATTAACAGAGCATATAATTAAAGAATAGTACAGGAAACGTAACAAATATAAATACAAATTTAAGAAAAATAATTAAGAGTGGGGGGAAATGAAAAAGAAAAAAAACGAATGACGCTTGCTACATGCAGTTGACAGAATGTAAGAACATATCAACTGGAGATGGAGTAGTTAATAATTGATATGGGAAAACTGATTATAAAAATCTTTTGGTTGCTACAATAAATGTTTGCACATATTTAAAGATCAACATTTTCTGTCAATGAGAGATTTTGGTCACCAAATGATAACATATTGGTGTTAATATAATATGGAAGTGTGAAGATTTGAATCTGTCTCTGAGATTTTTTAAAATATGGACAATGTAGAAAAAAAGTTCAGGAGTTTCAATCTCACCACAATTACAGTTTGGCCTACTGATAATATTTCGAAGTCTTGTGTGCAGTATCTGTTCCTTACATTTGCCAGTTTAATGATATTAACACCCCTACTAATGTTATTGTGATTTTAATTCAAGAAATGCTATAGTCTGTTTCTTCTGAAAACATGTAAAAAAAATGTGTTTCCAGATCTTTCTGGAAGACTTTTATGATTTTCAACAGAAATAGGTTGCTAAAGAGGGGGGGGGGGGGGGG
>PRKT01000794.1:35330-68704 GCA_003671525.1 Saccostrea glomerata
AAAAATTAATACATCTTATCATAGTTTACTGCAAAAATTACAGCTCAAGGCGACCGATACGCTGGTAAAAAAAATGGGTAAAATCATCTACACTGACAAACCTTTGTTTGCCTTATATGGCTATTTCTATTAATGCGCACAGAGGATCTTACCACGAGCAACTGATCAATTGTTGATTGAATACGTTTACGCCAAATACATGTTTACATGTTACTTCGAACACGTGGTTCAGGTTTATGTATGATCATGTCAATGGAGTGCAAAATAAAAAAAATGTTCTTATGAACAAAATGCAAACATTAGAAACTATGAAAGATATCACGGAGCTCACGGGCGTTTTTAATTTGTTGTTAAGTAGAGAAAAATATGTTTTATAAAATGTATACGTAGGTTGTGTCAAGTTCAGAACACCAGCACTTCAAGGGTAAGGAAAACGAGAACCTTCTTGTTTTATATGGACAAACAATTTTTTTTACAAAACTATACTCGTAATCACGTGTGTTGGTCAGGGAATCTACCGGACAATTTTATTCACCGATAGTACAATAAAGGAATTTATCAAGCGTATAAAATTCCTGTAGTATCCGTAGTAACACATAATGCAATTCTCATAATTCAGCTGATTTGTCAGTTAAAGTCACATTGGTGCCTCATTTGCTAATCTGACGCCAAAAAATATAGTCCCGGTTCCCATGCAATATATTTGTCCAAAAAGAAATTTAATTCATGACAGCAGAAAATTTTCTCATAGAAAATATTTATAATTTAAACTTGAATGAATTCAAGAGAGATCTATTGAAGTACATTTCTACAGAATGATATCATAGGTTGGTGAAAACTAAAACGCAACATAACTTTTCTGTTTACCATGTCTCCACGTACTAGTCACTTCCTAACCACATTGCCGTGAATAATTTACCCTATCTCGCTGAAAGTCTCGCTAACTCTGGCCAGAGCCACTGTCAGAGCTACTCTGAACTCATCGGGTTATATAATTTGCAGAACACCAAAAAATAAAAGGTTCCGAACACATTAGTAGGGGTGATTGAGGGGGTTTGTGATTTGGATTGTTGACATTTAAATAACGTTTTAAATTAGATAACGAAAGATTCTGTTTTGTATAATCGGGTAACTCGTTCCAAAGTTTGATGGATGATGGGATGAAGGAGTAACTGTAGTGATCAATTCAAATGATGCGATAATGAACACTTGCTAGACATACGTTAATTTAGAAACCGATACTGAAAATTCTTTTTAATTTGAGTTATTTAGTTGAAATTATTTTTATAAATCGATTTGAGATGATTAAGCTAAATAATAAAGGATTTATTGTACTTATATTGGTGTATATTGACATTCGTTGGCTGTACAAATGCACTTGCAAGTTCGTGCATATACAGCCAACTCGTGACGATATTCTCTATTTATATAGCATGTATAGGAAGCACACAAAAATGCACACACAAAAACAAGACTTTAATATTTTCATCTTCATAATAATCGTTAAAGAGAGTAAGAAATCTTGAATATAGACTACAGTTCCCCTAATCATTTGACCCCGTTATTCAACACCCCTACTTTTGTTATTGTTATTTAAATTCAAGACACGTGGGTTAGGTTGACGTATTTAAAAGTTAGAAGGTAGAACCAGTTTTATAAATAAAATTGGCAGTAAACAGGAAATTGCTCTAGTTTTTTTCTTTTGAAAACAATGTGTTTCCAGATATTTCTGAAAGACATTCATGATTATAGATCATGAAAAGGGTGGCTAAAGGGGGGGGGGGGTTAAAATAACAATATATCCTATGATAATTTACGGCGAAAATAAGAGCTCACTAGCGACCAATACGCTGGTAAAAAACATGTGTAATATCTTCAACACTAACAAACCTTTGTTTGCCTTACTGTATATGGTAATTGTTATTATTGCGCACAGGAGATCTTACCACGAGCAACTGACTAGTCGTTGAATGAATAGCAATGTTTACGCCAAATACATGTTTACATTTTACTTCGAACATGTGGTTCAGGTCAATTTATGCATCATGTCAATGGAGTGCAAAAAAAATGTTCTTATGAACGTTTAACAAAAAAAATACAAAGATTAGAAACTATGAAAGATGTTATGGGCGTTTTTATTTTGTTGTTTACTAGAAAAAAAGAATTAAAAATGGGAAAACAAGCAGCATTTCTTATGCATTTAAATGCACCCCTACTAATGTTATTGTGATTTAAAATCAAGGCACTTGGTTTAGGTAGACATATTCAAAGGTTATAGGGTAGATCCGGTTTTATAAATAAAATTGGCAGTAAACAGGAAATTGTTATAGTCTGTTTCTTTTGAAAACATATCTTTTGTTTCCAGACCTTTCTGAAAGACATTCATGAAGGGTGGCTGGGGTGAAAATAACATTATATCTTATCAAAATTTACGGCGAAAATAAGGGCTTTACGCCAAATACATGTTTAAATTTTACTTCGAACACGTGGCTCAGGTGAATCTATGATCAAGTCAATGGAGTGCAAAAAAAAAAATTATGAACAAAACACAAAGATTAGAAACTATGAGAGATGACACTGGCGTTTTTAATTTGTTGTTATCTAGAAAAAAAATACGTTTAATAAAATGTAGTTTGTGTCAAGTTCAGAACACCAGCGCTTCAAGGGTAAGGAAAACAAGCAGCTTCTCTTATATCTGCAGATCTGTAGCTCTCCGAAAAAATATATATTGATAGACCGGAGAGCTACAGTGCCACCCATTGAAAAAACTATATATTTATTGCGCACAAAAAAGTGCGCTCGATTCTTGATTAATTTTTCCAAATTCTTACCTCAATTGCAAAAAATGGAAGATTTAAAAACAAACCTCTCTCCTCTATCAAGTTCCCTCGTAGTTGACATCTGAACGAAGCATATTGGACCGAATTATCTTTGAAACCAAAATGGCCGTATAAATAAGCGAAATGTCCGATGATTGCAATATCAGGGCCAGGAGGACTATTAACAACAATTATGAGGAATGTTTTGTTGTGGAAAGAGTAAAAAAAATATGGTAGGAACACACGGTTAGTAATATTTTGAGATTACAGCTTTAAAAACATGGAGAAATAAATCGAGAACCGAGCGCATTTTTTTGTGCGCAATAAATTTCCAGTTTTTTCAATGGGTGGCTCTGTAGCTCTCCGGTCTATCAATAATTTTTTTTCGGAGAGCTACAGATCTGCAGCTACACTTCTTATGGATTTAAATGGACAAAACAATTATTTACATAACTATACTCGTGATCACGTGCTTTGGTCAACTGCAGGGAATCCGCCTGACAATTGTTATAACCGATAGTACAATTAAGAAATTAATACAGACACATGTCTCTTCGCAGTATGACTTTGAAAAATCTAGACTTCCACCGTTACAAATGATTTGTTTGTCATTGTGAGCATGAAAATAATAGAATCAAAAAAAGTTTTACATTTAAGAAGAGGAATGGAGAATGGTCTTTTTGCCTTTCCGATTGCCATAAAATTTTCCTTTTTTTCTAGCGTAAAATTCCAGAAGTATTCGTAGAAACCCATAATGCAATTCTCATTCAGTTGATCTGTCAGCTTAAGTCATGTGGGTGCCTCATTTGCTAATCTGACGCCAAAAAATATAGTCCCGGTTCCCATGCAAAAATATTTGTCCAAAAAGAAACTTTAATTCATGACTGCATAAAGTGTATCATAGAGAATACTTATTTAAGTTTGAAGGATTTAAGAGAGACCGATGAAGTACCAGGCACGTAGTATCGGGGGGGGGGGGGGGGGGGGGGGGGGGGGGGGGGGGGGGGCTGGCCCCACTTTTTTTGACAAAAATATGTTCATCTTCATTTTAAATATATAATGAAGCTTAACTTAACGGTTAGTGTAGATTTCGCACTTGATCAATGAGTAGTGAAAGCGACTTGTCGTGTGCTCTTCTCTTCAGTTATCAATTATACTTTAGCGTTATTTGCAGAAGCGTTCATCGATTGCTGTTAAAATCAAAAGCATTGAATTACAAATCAAGCTTTAATATTGAAGCAGACTAAGTCTGAGAGTTTGTTATTTTAAGAAGGGTTTGTTCTATAGCTTAATTGTAAGGTTTAGGGTTTATCATAATTACTACTATTTTTAGAAACAAAGGCTGGTATCAATAAATTGTTATTATTGGGGACTTGCGTCAAAATATGATTACAAAATGAAATGGAAGCTATCCGTAAAGTTAGATTAGATCAAGGAAAGGTTTTAGAATGTAGCATTGATTTTGATTCTTTCGGAAAACATTTCCAAATCGACAAGTTGGCAACTTCGTTGATTCCAGAAGACATAGAAAGCCTTTCCCCTGGATCACATGTAGGAGTGAAAACATCTGGTGATGGAAATTGTCTTTATAACGCTGCATCTCTCTTCTTGTGTGGAAACGAGTCTCTAAATGGTTGCCTCACAATCTTGACAGCAAGTGAACTATTTTTAAACGCCGCCCATTACAGATTAAACCAGAGAAAGGTCATTGATTTGTTGAAGAGGGCAAAATGTAGATGAGATGGAATTTGTGGACATGTTGCTGTCTGTGGACACTGTTGAAGAATTTCAGAAGCAAAAAAATATGACTTATTCCAAACAAACGGAAGCAATAAAAACTTGTGGATCGATCTTGGAGTGGGATACTCCACCTTATGGTTTAAGCTGAAGTTCTGCAGAAATTTTTCAGTGTAGTGTCAGTCTATCCAGCCGTAAACTATAATCTAAGACCAATATTAAATGGAAGAATCTACACCAGAGACCACTGTGCTAACCACACACATACACTTTATATATTGTGGAGTAGAGAAGGGGTATTAGAGAATAGCAATAGGTCTATGTACCAGCCAAACCAATTTGTTCCCCTTCATCCGCAAAATTCATCCAAACGAAAGGAGTTTGAGAACAAAGAATGGGTAACCGTTTCTAAAAAGAAAAAGAAACAGTTGTCAGTTTTGTCATTTTTTGAACCAAAAGAGAAGCAAAAAGGTGACTGCAAAAATAAAAGATAGCTGGGAGTGTTACGGAGGAGGTAAGTAAAGATGGACCTGGTTCTTCAGTACAGTTTGAGGTTTACGCAGGTAAGGAAGGGGAGAATATTGATATGAAACATGATATTGTTTCTACTGGGGCGTCTAGGTCAAAATCTGCAAATTCAAATCAATCAAAAAGAAACGGATCAAGGACAGGGTTTTGATAAACAAATCCCTGACACATCATCAGAGGAGTCCTTCACGCGGCTCCAACGAGAGAATGGGATGTTCCTGTTATTACAAATGAACCAAATCAACCTAAGAAAACTTTTCCCATATCAATAATTGGAAAAAGAAAGAGGTCCTTTGTCTATAGTTTGTTTAGCACATAGCTTTGGATTCATTATGAGGAGAATACAGACAAGAATTTTTGTTTTGTATGCGTTACAGCATATAAGGAACACAATTGGCAAATTTGTGTAAAGAAAAGGCTTTTATTTCTGAAGGATTAAGAAAATGGAAAAAAGCCACTGTAAGGTTCAAAGAACATGATAGTTCCCAATGTCACAAGGAAGCTGTTGAACGTGTTCGCGGGTATGTCAAGGAAGCATATAAATCGTTTCTCGGGAAATTTAGACTTTTTAAAGAAATTTAAGTTTGATAATTTACCAAAACCGCTGATAAACGTAAACTATTATTAACTATTGCATTAAGATAAAAGAGTATCTAACGCAAAGACATGCACCGCCACCACGGCATCACGTGACTTCTATTAATAGCAAAATTTTCCTCAATAAAAAAAAGTTACAGAACAACAATACCCCGGAGTTTAATAATTTCTTTGAGTGAATAACATAATCAATTAACATCTATTTTGCCTACAAAGAGCTGCTAGAATCTCACTGTCCTGTCAGTAAAATACTTATTCCACATATTCGCACGAAAACCCGATGTTTTCAATTTTATACATATGAACCGGGATTTTTCGTAAAACCATGCTTAACTAAGGATTCTAGCAGTACTTTCCAAATATTTTAGAATGCAAACATTCCATCTGTACAAATCTTATGTTCTGAAATATCCAGCTTATTGTTGTTCTGTTGCATTTTTCTAGTCCCGAATGACAGAGGAAAGTCCGACCGGGATACGCATATAGTTGACCGTCTTCGAAAGAGAATATAATCGATTAATATAAATTAGAATACCTGTTTAATTAACTGAAATCCATATGAACTTCGCATAATATTCACGATATTTGCTTTTAATCTCCATTTTACGTATCTTTGTACATGCCCTCTTAGCCAAATTCTCTTTACACGACATCATGAAAGTCTTTCTAAAAGGTCTGGAAACACATTTTTTCACCGTACATGTTTTCAAAAGATATCAATTTCCTGTTTAGTGCCAATTTTATTTTATAAAACCGGTTCTACCCTATAATCTTTGAATAGGTAAACCTAAACCACGTGTATTGAATTTAAATTACAATAACAAAAGTAGGGGTGCGAAGGCTGAGTGAGCTTTTCTGATCACAATTTGTCCGTCGTCCGTCCTTTAAGCTGTCTGTCCGTCCGTCTGTAAACTTTTCACATTTTCGACTTCTTATCAAGAACCACTGGGCCAATTTTGACCAAACTAAGTATAAAGCATCCTTGGGTAAAGGAAAATTTAAATTATTAAAATGAAGGGCCAAGTCCCCTCACAAGGGGAGATAATCAAGAAAACACAAAAATAAGGTTGGGACTTTAAAAAATCTTCTTCACTAGAACCACCAAGCAAGAAAAGCTGAAACTTCTGTGAAAGCATCCTGGGGTAGTGTTAATTCTAAACTGTTCAAATCATGACCCCCGGGGGTTGGGCGGGGCCACTATGGGGAATCAAAATTTTACATAGAAATATATAGAAAAAATCTTTAATAAAAATCTTCTTCTCAAGAACCACTGGGCCAGAAAAAGCTGAAACTTATGTGGAAGCGTCCTGTGGTAGTGTAGATGTTAAATTATTCAAATCATGGCCCCCGGGGGTAGGGCAGGGACACAATGGAAAACCAAAGTTTTACATAGAAATATATAGGAAAAATCTTCTGCTCAAGAACCTCTGGGTCAGAAAAGCTGAAACTTATATTGGGGCATCCAGGCCTAGTGTAGATTCTAAATTGTTCAAATCATGACCCCCGGGGATAGGGCTGGGCCACTACGGGGAATCAAAGTTTTCATAGAAATATATAGGAAAAATCTTCTTCTAAAGAACAACTTGGCCAGAAAAGCTAAAACTTATGTGGAAACATCCTGGGGTAGTGTAAATTCTAAATTGTTCAAATCATGACCCCCGGGGGTAGGGCGGGACCACTATGGGGAATCAAAGTTTTACATAGAAATATATAGGAAAAATCTTTAAAAATCTTCTTCTCAAGAACCAATGGGCTATAAAAGTAGAAACTTATTTGGAAGCAACCTGGGGTAGTGTAAATTCTAAACTGTTCAAATCATGACTCCTGGGGGTAGGGCGGAGCCACTATAGAAAATCAATGTTTTACATAGAAAATGTATAAGAAAAATCTTTAAAAATCTTCTTCTCGAGACCACTGGGCCAGAAAATCTTAAACTTATGTGGAAGCATCCTGTGGTAGTATAGATTCTAAATTGTTCAAATCATGACCCCGGGGGTAGGGCGGGGCCACTATATGGGGAATCAAAGTTTAACAAAGAAATATATAAGAAAAAATCTTTAAAAATTTTCTTCTCAAGAACCACTAGGCCACAAAATCTGAAACTTATGTGGAAGCATCCTGTGGTAGTGTAGATTCTAAATTGTTTAAATCATGACCCCGGGGGTAGGGCGGGGCCGTAATGGAGAATCAAAGTTTTACATAGAAGTTTATGGGAACAAGAGTTGTTTGTAAAACACCTATTCCCCCCTCCCCCTAAATTGGAATTTTGGGTTCCAAAAGGGCATAACTCTGTACCCAAAACAGAACTTGACCAAGATATCGATCTGATAAATCTTTATACCAAATTTCATCTCAGTATGTGCAACTTTTGCAAAGGAAATGAATGGAAACTGCAAATAATTGGAATTTTTCTTAGTCCAAGGGACATACCTCTGTTAAAAATGGTGCGATCGTACCCAAAAGAAAACTTTACCTAGATATTCCTCTGATTAATCTGAACGCAAAATTTTATTTCAGTATGTGCAAAGATTGCGAAGAAAATGAACGGAAAGTGCAAATTATTGAAAGTCCAATGGGCATACAGTACCGACCAGACCCAACCTGACACAAAGCAGTCCCAGAGCAGTACCAGGGACTGCTTTCTGGGACTGCTAGAGCTTTAGCATTCCAACAGAGGTCACAGAGCGGTCCCAGAGCAGTCCCACAGCAGTTCCAGAGCGGTCCCAGCAGTCCCAGCGGTCCCAGAGAGCAGTCCCAGCAGTCCCAGAGGGTGGGGTTTATTAATTTAATGGGCGGAGCTAACTCAGAAATGAGATTTCCAATAAACAATGGAACTATAAAAGGCAGTAGAAATTGATTAATTTAATTTAATCAATATTTTATTATGTAAAGTAAGATTACATAATTGGATTGGACATCAGGCATGGCCTATGTAAGTCCTCTCCAGGGAAAACATTATACATTGTCAATTAAGAAATGAATCTAGTAATTTAAATGATCACCTGTATAATCAATACTTAAGTGAAATAGCATCTTGTACTAAGTGTGGATATCTGAATGAGGATAACTATCATTTTTTCTTAAGATGTCCTGCCTATTATAATCAGAGAATGATACTTTTTGAAAGTCTTCAGAGTTTAATAGAATTAGAAACAATGTCTCCTGATCAAATTTTGAATATTTTGCTTCTTGGTGATAGGCAACTACCTTATAAAATTAACTGTTCAATTTTTGAAGCAGTCCAACAGTACATCAAGTCTTCAAAAAGATTTTGATAGTATTTTGTAATTAAATAAAAAATAAATCCAGATATTTATTATTTTTTCTACTTATTTCAAGTCTCAGCATTTCCATTTTCCATGTATATGTTGTATTTTCCTTGGTAATTTGTCTTTGCACTTTATTATTTTTCTCTTTACTCAGTGTCATTGCTTGAATTTATTTACTTTTAAATGTTACTATTTCCTTCTTTTTTGTATTTTCTTAAATATTAGTTCTTTCCACTCTACTTATTCTGTTTTGCTGTTTTGTTTGCACTTCTTTCTTTATTTTTTTTTTATTTTTGTCATTATATTGTATAGCGAATATGCATAAGCTTAGTAATAATTAAGGTCTTCCGTCTTCACGGAAGACCTTATAGTGATTCTACTGTTTCTTATCATTATTATTAATTTTTTTGACAAAAATTTGTGCAGGCGATTTCTCAAAAACTATTCAGCGGTTTTCGATGAAATTTTCACAAAATATGAGTCATAATATGAACTTTGTTCATCACAAACAAAATTTGGAAAATTCGATTCCGGTGCCAAGTTATGGACAATTTCCTGATTTTAAAATGCAATTTTGTCGCCCCTTTTTATCGAAAATGGCTAAGGACATGAGCTGAAGACTTATTGGAGATGATAGCCTGTGACTTTCTGGTTTGCAGAATTACCTTTTCGTGCGTCGTCAGTACTTCCGGTCGTTACTAGATACAAATAAAAAAATATCGTATTTTCTAAATATTTTGTTTTTCAGTATTTTTCATTTATTTTTGGTATGTTAATAGAAACCCTCCTTATAATGCTTACTATATAATTTGTTTGAATGTACATAGATCTATACCCCAGATATTAGCATTCAAAAATCATAAGCGGGTCCAAAATGGCGGCTGTCTCTGTCAATGCCGACATTTCGCAATAGGGGTTTAAGGAGGCAGCCGAGCGTTTGCTTGAACGAAAGTAACATGAGGATAAATGAAATGTAAAGGAATACTTGGATTGTCACGCTGTAGATACGTTGCAATTCTTTGTCAAACTAACGTCTTCTATAATGGTTTTTGCTGGATTTCAAAGTAGAAAAAGAA
This sequence comes from Saccostrea glomerata, assembly GCA_003671525.1. Taxonomy (NCBI): domain Eukaryota; kingdom Metazoa; phylum Mollusca; class Bivalvia; order Ostreida; family Ostreidae; genus Saccostrea; species Saccostrea glomerata. The sequence goes on from PRKT01000794.1 coordinate 45,357, forward strand.
AAGACTAAATGTGCAAATGAAATCCGATACCTAATTTCTTTTGTGCACCACGCAAAAAAATAGATCTTATCTTACTTATAAGTAATACTTTCTCAAAAAAGAATATTAACTTATATTGTCAGTAGAAATCTTTACTGTTTTTCCTATGCACACACTTGTGTCATATTAAACTAATAAATAAGACAAAAATAAGAAAACGATTTTTTTAAGGTCGCTTCATGGAGTTTATTTTAGTATTCTTGTCTCAAAGACCTGATTCAAGTTATTGAGCATAAATGATATCTGATTCCTTGACCGTCGTAGGGCGAGCCATGTTTTCGGCGAAACGTTTCAACTTTTTCCGATTAACTAATCGGGATAGTTCACTTTTAGGGATACACAGGAAATTGAAAAAAGTTAAAAATTCATAACCGTTTCGTCGCTTTAGTGTTACAGGCATATATACCATATGTAATTTGTAAAATGTGTTAAATATACTTTCGAAACCACGAATCTTAGGCTATAAGAACGTTCTTTTTTTTGCACCTATTTAATAGAACATTCCAAAGAAAAGGCACGAAGATAAACTCGTGGCGTTTGGTACTTAATTTTGAATAGTGACCCGCCTTTCATGATCTTAAGAGATAATCACTGTTTCGTATATATAGATATAAGTAGATTTAGAGTAGAGGTCACGATAGCGAAATATTTAGTGCGTTGGAATTGAATTTCATGCTGGCGACTTGGGTTCAATCCCCCTTGTGTGCAAATCTTTTTTTTTTTAATTTTTCAGCTCGATTTTACGTTTTCTTTTCGGAATCGGACGGAAGACCTCTCGTTGCTTGCAACGAGTTTCACATCTAGTTCTTCCGTATAATTTAATTCAATTTATTTCCCTTTTCCCACCATTAGTTAACAAAAGAATTTAATGTAACTTATAAGGAATATTTTCATCATTGTAATTTTTTGTCAGTTCTTAATATTTGTAGAAATTGATTCTGGGTAGTATGCCTGGAATCCTTACATGTACTTACGCGAAGGTCATTTATGAACAGAACATGTACGCGCATAAAAATTGAAATAATTATAATATTTATTGGAGGAAGAAGGCTTTCACACTTACATGTACATATATGAATTATACTCAACATGGATATTTAATCACTCTTCTTATATTAATAATTCTTCTGTGATTGATACTGGTTCCCATATTTATTTTTTATACAGAAAATGAAATATGAATTAATTATTTTTCACCAGAAGAAGCTTTAAATATATCTTATCATTATATGGCCAATTTAGACTATCGGGATACTCTAAAGTCAGAGTTTTCTTAAGTATTGGGGCTTTTAAAAAATTCTTTGTTAATTTTGCCAAGTTTTATTTTTTAATCATGATTATTTTTACTGACATGTCAAGTTAATTATCGTTAGAGCCTAGTTCTATAAAACTCAGTTTTAAGTGTTTTATTTGTAAATGTTAGAGTGTACATCTGTAAATCACCAGAATGGAAGCTTCAGTTTATGTTCAAAATTGTAATTAATCCCGAAAGAAATTTAAACACATTTCATTGATCACATTTCTTTCGCATTAAATGAATTGAAATTAGGGTCATTGTTTATCAGCATATTCAATGATGTGTAACACTGATACAAATACCCAAATAACATGTATCGATTTTTCTGCCCAAAGGCGATCGAAACAATGGGTGTTGATACCATCTTATAAACATTAATCGGCCAGGTAAACACTAGCAAAACAAAAAAGAAATAAATCACAATTCCCGGTATTTTCAATTAAAAAAAAATAAATATACTCTTTTAATAACTTGTTTATAAATTAAAAGCTACCGGTAATTGATTAATTCCCCAATGATTATTCAAATAGTTTATGTTACGGGAGAATGGTAGCATAATTTTATTTCATGGTCATTTGATAAATTGTAGGGTTTTATTTGAGGGTTACATGGAATACTCTTTTTAGCGTGGTCCTTATAAAATGTGTATCATTTTTAATTAAAAAATCTTATATCAAACTGTAATGATTATTTTCAAATAGTACCAATGCAAATTTTGAGTACATAATTTAACATTAAATAATTAAGAAAGGCCCATATGTAGCTATTTTTTTTTCTCATAAACTTGTAGTTTATCTTTAGGGATAAAAATTTTCTCATGAATTCCTTATTTATCAACTTTATTTATTTTTAAATTTATTCTAAACTAAACATTAATTTGTAAGTATACTGTCCCTGAAAATATGAATTAAATATAATAATCTCTACTTATTAAAAGAATGTAAGAAATTCTTGCTTATTAAACAGTTTAAACTCCTCTCTGCTGCAAGTTAACAAAACAACAGGGAGCCTGCAAATTCAGAATACACAAGGGGGCGGAGCTATCATGTCACTCAGAACCTTTTTCACAAATGAGTGAACAAAGCAGTCCCAGGGGCAGCTGGGACTGCCGGGACTGCTTTTCATAGCAGTCCCAGGGCAGTCCCAGTCCCGGGGACTGCTTTCTGGGACTGCTTTGGTGTCAGGTTGGGTCTGGTCGGTACTGTAACTCTGTCAAAAATGGCGCGATTGTACCCAAAACAAAACTCGACCTAGATATTCAAGTAATATATCAGTATTCCAAATTTCATTTCAGTATGTGCAATGGTTGCAAAGAAAATGAACGGAAACTGCAAATAGTTGAAAATTTTCCAAGTCCAAGGGGCATAACTCTGTCAAAAATGGTGCGATCGTACCCAAAACAGAACTTGATCTAAATATTTATGTGGTATATCTGGATACCAAATTCATTTCAATATGTGCAACGGTTGCGAAGAAAATGAACGGAAACTAAGTGGACCGACAGACAGCAGCAAAGCAATATGCCCTCCCTTCTTCGAAAGGGGGGGGCATAAAAATCTGCTTCTCAAGAACCACTGGGCCAGAAAAGCTGAAACTTATGCATACTAGGGTAGTGTAAATTCTAAATTGTTCAAATCATGACCCAGGGGGCTGGGCGGGGACACAATTGGGAATCAAACTTTTACACATATTTTTCATAGAAATATATAGGAAAAATCTTTAAAAATCTTCTTCTCAAGAACCACCGGGTCAAAAAAGCTGAAACTTAGTTAGAAGCATCCTGGGATAGTGTAGATTTCAACTTGTTCAAATCATGACCCCCGGGATTAGGGTGGGGTCACAATATGTATTACAAGGGGGAAATCTAGTAAAAGAACAGCATGGTCAAGGCTTCTCAGGTGAGCGATGTGGCCCATGGGCCTCTTGTTTCATAGCTATACTCGTGATTACGTGATTTGACCAAGGAATCCACCTGACAATTGTATTCACCGATAGTACAACAAAGGAATAAATGCAGACGCAAATCGCTTTGCAGTATGACTTTGAGGAACCTAGACTTCCACGGTTTATTTAACAAATAAATTGTTTGTCAATGTGAGCATGAAAAAAATAGAATTTAAAATGCTTTTCATTGACGAGATGGATGGAAAAATGGTCTTTGTGCCTTTCCGATCGCCATAAGATTTTCCTTTTCTTTCAATCGTAAAATTCCTGTACTATTTGTAGTAATCTATAATGCAATTCTCATTCAGCTGGTTGGTCAATTAAAGTCATGTTGGTGCCTCACTTTCTAATCTGACGCCAAAAAATATAGTCCCGGTTACCATGCAAAAAAAAATTAATTCACCAGGTCACCACTTGCTAGACACTTCCTAGCCACATTTCCGTGAATAGTCTACCTATCTCGCTGTAGTCTCGCTAACTCTCGCCAGAGCCACTGCCAGATCTACTCTGATCTCATAGGGTTTTATATTTTGCAGAACACCGAAAAGTAAAATTCCAAACACATAAGTAGGGGTGCACGTGCTAGTCACTTCCTTACCACATTTCGGTGAATAATTTACCTTATCTCGCTGAAGTCTCACTACCTCTCCCCAGAGCCACTGCCAGAGCTACTTTAAACTCCTCGGGTTTTAAAATTTGCAGAGCACCGAAAAATAAAAGATTCCGAACACACTAGTAGGGGTGAAATAGACAAAACATTTTTTACATAACTATACTCATGATCACGTGTTTTGGCTATAGAATACACCTTACAATTCTATTAGTAGGGAATTACAGGAAGAATGAAAACATTCTCCTTTGGTCCACGCTTTTGTGTACAAAACAATATTAAGAACCCTTTTGTGTACATAACAATATCAATGCTGAAGCAGCCTTCAAGTAATTCCTAATATGTTAGACGATGTAACCGTTAATGAGGGTTGAGCCGTCAAGAGAACATTGCTACATTTTATTGTTTGATTATAAGTTTGTAATAAAATCAAATTGTAAGTCGGTGACAGTGAGTGTCAGTGTCAGAAAATCATTTTTTATTTACAAAGACCTGGCCTTTTTTAAAAAAAAAATCCTTCTCTGACCTCAAATAATATTCATTTAAATAATGGTTAAATAAATCCGGGATACTTACGAAGACATTTTTACATATCAAGATGATGGGGGTTGCCTACCCAGCACTAAAAATCAAAGAGCGCATCGGGAAAAGAGAGAGCTAGGGCGTGCATTGGACCAGTCAGGCTAGGATTTAACGTACAGACCCAGAGGTCCAAGAACTCTAAAACTTATAAACTCATTCACCAATTTATATTATCAATCTAACAATAACAGTACATGGTCATGACATAAACAGGTAGTACAAGTAAGGACAATAGCTGTCAGGAACCAGATCAGAAAATGAAATCCAACTACAGACATACAGTATGATCTACTTCCTGGATGAAACTAATCATCAGATGAACCCTGAGCTGTGTATCATGAGCAGGATTCACGAAAGTATCAGCATCACAGAATTTCTGAGAAAAATGAAAATTGCAATGCATGCATACATGTATGAGCAGGGACATATAGGTTCCTTTTATGGACTTAAAAATGATATAAATGATTTTGTTTTCTTTCTTTCATTTTTTTTTTACATTAATTGGCTACCAATTGAATAACCATTGATTAATTTCTTATTTTAATAGAACATGAATATTCCACAGCTTTTTTTAATAACACTATAATTACTGCAACGTTGAAGTCATAGGTACCTTTGTGTATTGTTATATAAATAGACTCACAACTACCTCTCTGTCCATCATGCATTCTTTAACTTAGTTTTTCATGATTTTCGACTTTTATATATGTAATTCTAAAAAAAAATTATATATTATATTTTAAAAATATATACATTGTATAAGATTTTTCTTTTGATAGTGTTGTTACCACGTATGATACTTAACCGAAACTGCAAATGTACCCCTTTACATGGTGTGAAGCTCAAGTGAGCTTTTCTGATCACTCGTCCGTCCGTCCGCCCATCCGTTTGTAAACTTTTCACCTTTTCAACTTCTTTTCTAGAACCACTTGGCCAATTTTAACCAAACTTGGTACAAAGCATCCTTGGGAAAAGGGCGGTTTAAATTTATCAAAATGAAGGGACTAGAGATAAAAAATATAAGACAAAAATAGGATGGGGTCATTAAAAGTCTTAAGAATCACTGGGCCAGAAAAGCTGAAACTTAGGTTGAGGCATTCAGGAGCTATTTATAGATTCTAATTGTTAAATATCATTACCCCCGGGGTTAGGGCGTGGTCATAATAGGGGACCCAAGAAAGTTTAACATAGAAATATTAAGGAAAAATCTTTAAAAATCTTCTTCTCAAGAACCACTGGGCCAGAAAAGCTGAAATTTAAATGGAAGCATCCTGGAGGTAGTGTAGATTCTAAATTGTTAAAATCATGACCCCCAGGGATAGAGCAAGGCCACAATGGGGAAACCAAATACATGTATTACATAAAATATAAAGGAAAAATCATTTGAAAACATTGAATTATACAGGAATTTAAAAAATCTTCTTTTCAAAAACCACTGAGTCAGAAAGCTGAAACTTATGTAGAAGTATCCTGCGAATGTGTAGATTCTAAATTGTAAAATTCATGACCCCCTGGGTTAGGGCGGGCCCACGATAGGGAATCCAAGTTTTACATTAAAATATATAGGAAAAATCTTTTTCTCAAGAACCACGGGGCCAGAAAAGCTGAAACTTATGTGAAAGCATTCTTTGGTAGTGTAGATTTTACATTCTCCAAATAATGACTCCAGGGGGTAGGGCGGGGTCACAATAGGTATTACAAATTGGAAATCTGGTAAAGAATAGCTTGGCCAAAGTTACTCAGATGAGCGATGTGCAGCTGATGTTGCCCATGGGCCTCTTGTTTAAATATTTAAAGAATTCTGAAAACTTGTCATTCATCAAAATTTAAGTGTTTTGTTGCGTGTCTTTTTGTGTTGTTAGAAATATGCCATTGCTAAATCTACACTTTTTCTACACAGAAAATAAAGAAGGCATGTAGCGACTTGTGAGAGTGTGCCAGCTCAATTTATTTATCATGTATTTATATACGTGTCATTTTAGAAACTGCATTGCTTTAAATTTTCATAATAAGAGACAGGACAGCTTTATTTTTCAAAAACACTTGCTTGCATTAGACTTCAATCTCCCTCCATTTTTTTAAGTGCATGCAACATACGGGCAGTGCACTGGCTAATGAGGCATTCAACAATGATCAACTGTAGAGAAAATAGACATTAGTGGAGCGTTCAACAATAGTCAGTTGCAAAGGAAATAGAGAAGTATTCAACTAATGGTTAACTGTGAAGAAAAAAGAGGAATATTCAACTAATGGACAACTGCAAAGAAAATACATGTAGAGGAGTAGTTAACTAACGATCATCAGCAAAGAAAATAGAGGAGTATTCAACTAACATTTAACTGCAGAGGAATAAGAGGAATATTCAAATAATGGTCAACTGCAAAGAAAATACAGGAGTATTCAACTAATGGTCAACTGCAAAGAAAAATACAGGAGTATTCAACTAATGGTCAACAGTAAAGTAGATATAGGAGCATTCAACAGTGATCTCCATGCAAATGAGTTGAACTCTCCCTCATTTGCATTAAAAAATTCAACTAATGGTCAATTGACGGTCAGTTAACCGTCAACTAGTAGTCAACTGAATACTCCGACTGAATTCTAATATATATATTTATCGTATTGGTATCTACAGGAAAAGACGCATATTCAAAATCTGTTTTTTAAAGCTGAACACTACTCCAAAATTGCATTGTCTGCCATATTTTCGTTCATCGTCTTTCATCCTCTACAACCACTTTGTAAGCCGCAAACCTCTTAAAAATTCAATGTATTTCACTTTAGATGTCTGACGAGTAAAGACGTACATCTAAGGGCCGGTACACACGGTAAAGCTTGTCTTATAAGTTTTGTTTGTTTGTTGTTAAACGTCCCTCTCGAGTATTTTTCACTCACATTGAGACGCCACCACTTGCCGATGGACAGCTGCAAATTTTGTCCTATACTCGGCACTCAGGGCCATTGAGCAGGGTAAGATCTTTTTCGTGCCAATACCTACTGCGACACGGGACATCGGTTTATACGGTCTCATCCGAAGAACTGGTCTCCATGTCCACAGTGGGATTTGAACCCGCGACGTTAGGATCAACTCCTTATTTCGCGACCCTAGAGCAGATGCTCTTACCAATGCGCAACGCGGGCCTTACTGTGTATAAGTCATGGAACTTGACTTCCAGCCTTACTGTGTGTACACCCTCAATGGAAGATTTTTACGAGCCTTACAAGTCTGACTTAGGAATAGAGCTCTGTTCTACTTCTTGATACAAGATTAAGCTGACATTTATTTCTCAACCAATGAAAACCATTCATCCTAATTTCAATTTATCTTTGTAAAACCATACGAGGGGTGATCAAATAGTTTGCAAACTAATTGAATAACTACCATACAAGAAACAATATTTGGTTTTAATGTTGATTATATTTTAAATTAATCCTCTCCGATTTTAATGCACATCAAACACCGTTCTGCGCATTCACGAATCACGTGATATTGGCGGTCACGTGACCCCCTCCGTAGCGTTCTGTGACAAAGGTTGAAAGACTTTTCCGAGTTTTATATTTCTTTCCATGTGAGTTTATTTTTATGACAAGAACAGTTCATTTGTCACAAATAGTCATATCTCGGCAACAGAATGGGTGGATAATAATATATTTTCCAAAAATAAGCATGGAGACCATTAAAACACAAATCTTCTGTCTCACGAGAGACCTTTATTCAAGGCGGATAGAGAATTGGTGCCTCCTTTTTATCATATCTAATATGTTTAAAATCTAAAGTAAACGATATCTTAGGTGTTAAATACTTAGATCATTGTTCAAATATTCAACTATGTTTCAAAGTACTAATTGGAGGTCTTTGATAGCAAATTGCTAAATTAAAAACACATATCTTTTCAAACTTGCTTTCACTGGTCAAGATGACAAGTATAATTTTTAACCATCAGCCTTCCTTCACTCAAACGATTAATCCAATCATTAATTGAATTTATAGGAACTCATTTATCTCAATAAACTGTGTACAAATTATTATATGATACTGAAGAGGGATTTCTAAGATATTACAATAAATTGTACAATCGTTTGTTGAACGAGTTCGACTGAGACAACAATTTTTCGTCACAAGTGACCTAAATAGTGACGTCATTTTCACATTGTGACGTCACAAACAAGAAGGGAAACTTTATTCAGCATATGCTATTTATAGACCTTGTGTTTGGCTATGTGTGTACCGAATTTCATTCTAATCTGAATTGTGGTTTTGTAGATATAGAAATAGTTTGCGAACTTTTTGATCACCCCTCGTATACGTGGGTAGATTGAAGGGAACATAAAGTATACTCGAATAAGATAATGAATATGCCTGCAAATACTTCTGTTTATTTGAGAAGTGTGAATACACTGGTTAGTAAAATTATTTCAACTTGTTATATATTTTTTCGTTTTAACAATGTGCACTTGACGGAAATTGCTGGAACGTGGACTGAAATGGGATTATTCCCTCATCCCCACCACGCAACCGCCCTTAAAAGCCTAGTTGCTGACAGTTTTTAACTATATGTAGATCAATATTTTATTTTGCAAAATATGTCATAAAAATCAGTAATTAAATTTTGAAACCTATCTTTTACTCTACTTTATTTTGAGCAATAACATAAGGATGAGATTACAAGACTGTTATTTATAATTCATTATTTAAAAGTGCCTTGATCTTTTCAATACTTACTTGGAACAGGACATCCATTCACGTTATTACAAAATTCCTTGGAACAATTACAATTGTTTTGACATTGCAGTCCATACGCTGGATAAACACACGGATAACTGCAGTAGTTGTCTAGAGAATAAAATCCAGCTGGGCATTCTAATAGAAAAGGATGCACAAATACCGGTATATCTATATATATCTACATATCGCAATTTTTTAAACTTGTTTTGAAATTTAAAATTTAGATTTAAAGTATCAATAGCATTATTAAGTAAGTTCTCTTTGGACACAGGAAATTCATGATATACTTTGGAAAATGCTTATTTCCGTGTTTTTAATTTTTTTTTTATCATAAACTGATAATCCTGATTTAAATTCCCTTAATTGGAATCTCTACACATTTAAACGAAGAAATATCTTTGTATTTGTTCTATCTATTTTTTCTTATATGATTTGTGTTGATTAGGTAAATGTGTTTTATGCACAAATCAATAAAAAGTCTAAAACAAACTCAAATAAAGGTATTAGGTATAATTCCAAATTTCAAATAAAATCAGTAGTATTTATGCTTTAAAGTCTTAACCATTAATTACAACAAAACACTTGATAGGTCACTTTCCATTTTTTTTTTTACAATCATCATTATCAATATGACAATAGTAATATTATATTATCTTACCTGTACAATGTGTACCATTATAGTAATGATAGCTACAACATGTTGGTGTACCATCAGGCCTATGGGAAACATTGTACATAAAATGTTATGTGATGAGAAAGGCGTATAACACTGTTTAAAGAAGAATGTCGATAGAATTGAAAATAATAAAAAAAAAACAAGATTTTTTAAGAAACAAATTGTTGTAATGTTGATTGTCCAATAATATTCAACCACTTTTAATCTCACTAGTGTTAAGAAAACAATACATTAATGAGCAAATTATATAAATTATTTATAATGCCCTGTAACTTATTACACATCAATAAATGTTTAATTATATATTCTGTATTATAATAATAAAGCAAATGATTTATTGGGAATACTAACCGGTATAAGCATACACAGTTTACCATTAAGGAGTAAAAACGAGTAGAGAATTGTCTGAATTGTAAATTCAAATCGACAAACTAAAAAGTACACGCAATAAGATATAAATGAAATCAGCACATGAGGTATCCGATCAAAAGTAGCCTCAGACTCGATGAATCTGAATGCTTAACAGATATTTATTGGCTGAATATTCAGTATATATAGACATAATCTTCATGATTAAGTTCATATATGTAAGAACAAAATGTGTGCTAATTTTTTACCTTGACCTGTCCTTGAAGTGTTACTTCTCTCAGGTGATAAAAATTGGTTTTCAATTGTTTTCCCATTCTTGATAATTAAATATATCTTTCCAAAATAGCATTTTTGATATTCTTAGTATTTAATTTTTTTTTTATATTTCACAACTTTGCTTGTCATCATAGACCTCAATCCATTTTTCATTAATTGATTACTGCTCAGTGAATTATATTTTTGGAAAAATTCTCCTGTTTAATCCTTTACTACTCTAAACTGCTTTGATTTATTTTCAGAGTATTTAACACAGGATGAATATTTCAGGTTAGAAAATTTTGTCCTTATATGAGTCATCAATTAAAAAAATCCTATCGGCACTTGATAATGTTTTTATACTTAAAATAACATCGATATTAGTGAGAAAGTGATATATCTTGTCTTATTTTAAAAACGGGAATGTTAATCTTACTTTGCAGCTCCACATATATTATGGCATATTCCACAGGAGAAAAACCCAAACAATCCTAGCGTTAACAACATTTCCATGACTTTGAAAGCAGGAAGTTGATAGTACGGTTCCCTTATTGCATGTCATGACTCTTTATTTTGAAAAACAAATGACAAATATATAAAATAAAATGTTGAGTATTGACAACAAGAGGCTCACGATCAATGAAGCAGTGCTTTTCTTCATAGGCAGATTTGTATCTATTTTGCCGACAAAACAGATTAACAATGATTGGCATTTTCTTTTTTGGGGGGCTTTATTAATTAATGGTCAAAAGGAATCATCAATATAAAGATGCACACAAGATTTATATTGAATAAATGCTACAAAATAAAAGAGACTCATGGAAAACATCCATAACTTGAGTTACTTTAGCCATATTATTCTTTACCAGATTTCCATTTCAAATTCCTATTAAGACGTCGCTCTACGCCCAGGGAACATAATTCGGAGTGTGTAGAATCTACACTACCATACGATGCTTCCACATTAGCTTCAGCATTTCTGGCCCAGTGGTTCTTAGAAATTGTTGAAAGAATTTCGCCGTACATAACATGTGAAACTTGGATTCCCTATTGTGGCCCGCCCTACCTCAAGAGATCATGATTTGAACAATTTAGAACTGCTTCCATATAAGTTCAGCTTTTCTGGTCCAGTTTTCTTGAGAAGAAAATTTTTAAAGATTTTCGCCATATATATTATAATGTAAAACTTAGATTCCCTATTGTGGCCCCGCCCTACCCGGGGCCATGATTTTAACATGTAGAATATACACTACCCTATAATACTTCCACATAAGTTTAAGCTTTTCTGGCCCAGTGGTTCTTGAAGAGAATATTTTTAATGACCCTATTTATGTCTTTTCTTGATTATTATCCAAGGTAGGTGATTTGGCTATTCGTTTTAACAATTAAATCTCCTCTTTACAGAAGGATGCTTTGTACAAAGTTTGGTTGAAATTGGCCCAGTGGTTCTTGAAAAGTTGTAAATGTGAAAAGTGTACAGACGGTCAAACAGATGGACGGATGGATGATGTACAAAAAGTGAACAGAAAAGCTCACTTGAGTTTACAGCTCAGGTGAGCAAAAAATTGGTACAGATGAATTGCAATGAGCAGGTAACAATGAAAGCGAAAGACATGTACAATAATCTGCATCGACGGTTTCAACAGTAAATTATGTACAAAGTTCATAGAACAATGCATATGATACAATGACAAAATCCCAACTATTGGCCATGGACCCTGGAAGATTTAGATCAAGCACAATTCGGCTGTATTGTGATGGCTTATTAAGCTGTTCATGATGTATTTATTGAACTTATCAAAACACGTGCATCAATCGAACACGTGTTTATCTAGTGTATAGGAAGAATGTCGATCTAATTGGTTAAAGTATATTTATAGAATACCTGTTCTACAGGTATTCTGTTAAAGCAAGCGTATGTAAAAGTTAAATGCCATTCGAAGGCTTTTTCTCAGTGCAGTCAGACGTTTCCCCGCCCACCCTTACAAGTATGATGTATCATCTTTGTTGTTATAAATTATATTCTTTTGTTTTGTAAATTTGATGAGTTTTCAAGAGGGAAAGTTGGAAATGTATATTCTATATATGATATTAAACTGCACTTACAAGCCTACCTACTTAAATACGTATTGTTATCTATCTTATAAATAAGTTATATTCGTTTGAGTGGAAACGAATAAGAACATAATGAAGACATCCGCCACATGTTGGCAAATTTTGACCATGTCATGACAAAACTGCTATTTATTACATGTGTACATTATATAAATGCGAATGATTTTCATGCTGATCAGTTTTGAAACCCTTATATGTTTCATTTTCAGGTACCCCCTCTTCAAGTTTCTATTTTGTCAATATATCAATCATTAACCTACTTGAAAATGACATCGTTCACTTTAAGAGATCTTTTTCTTGTCAGCTGAGTCGTTTCAGAAGTCTCTGGTCGAGTCTGTCTATTGTATTCCACTCATTTATTCCTCGTAAATTACCTCAATACAAAATAAAACGGTAGTGAGATACATCAATAAACGGTTGGGGTTAAAGATGTAGGACGGAAGTCTTTGGGGAATTATAAATTAATAATTTCAATGGTCGATATATTTGTTTTGTTTGTTTGCTCTTGTGTATATGCCCCTCTCGAGAATCATTCCCTCATATAAAGTGTAAAGCTAACAACTACCGAGAGAAAGATGCAAATTTAGACATACTCAGCTCTCGGGGTCGTTGAGCAGTGTAGGATCTTATTCGTATCGACGCCTCCTGTGACCTTGATTTATAAGTGCAATCCGATTAAAGGTCGGGTCTCCACGTAAAGCAGTGGGATTCGAACTCTTGACGTCAGGATCAGCTCCTAACTCCTCGACTCTAAAACAAAGTCCTAACCACTGTGACATGCGGGCGAGTATAGATGTAAAAGGTGACGATAACGACAATAAAGAACAGGACGTGATCAAGCTAAATCCGGGTAAAATGAGTTCTCAGTGTCGCTCTAATCTACAGGAAACACTAAAACAAACACAAAATAAGCTATTTACGAATCAAACCATGAAATATGGTTCTTAAACAGAAAGTACGTATCATTATTTTATCATAAACTTAGTCAAAATTTGATTCCACCGTCATAGATATCTTGAATATCAGGGATATTGCAGCATGGTTTAACTGACAATTATGAAGGAGAACAGAGCGACCTATCTATACATTCTGTTAGCAACCTTGTTTTTTTTACCTTGTATATCGCTCTAGACAGCAACCTTGTTCTTTTCTAATGTAATGCAATGTACACATTTATCATTTCTCTCTAATTTGATCTGTATTTATCTTCCTATTTTTCTTTTGTAATGTTTATATGACATGTTCATATTTATGCAATCTCCTAGGAGGAAAATAAAGATAGAATAAAATTCTACAACAACAAATGTTGAAAAATATCATACAGACATAATTATTTTTGCATTTTGTTTGCACTATTAGAACAGAAAATGGCGGAGTTTGTTCAACTGAAACCGAGTAGGTACTTGAGAGTTTTTATTTATTTACTAAGATTTTGAAATGAAGCTACTTGTAAATGAGCTTGATTTATTTCCCATATAGTTAAAGAGTTTCAATACTTCAAGAACTGTGTGAGCACTATATTTTAATATCTATATATGGCGTACACTTCTTCCAAAATAAGTTTGGATTAGAAGAACCATCTGGAAGATGTTCAGAAATTTTTACACATATATTTATTCATTCAAGAATTTTTTTCAATTGATATCTTTCAAAAAACCTTGGTAATGCCTGGATGTTTTGTCTATGAACATCTGATGATATTGTGACTTTAATTGAAGAAACTCTTGAAAAATTATCAGTAGGTAAAGTACGCTGTGTATGTCCTTTAAATGGAATGTTAAATGTAAATCTCTCTCAATTTATTTTTTTTCAATAGACCCATATGCGTATCTTTTAAAGTGTGTTAAGACTGTCCATTGTAAAAAAAAATGTTGATTTAAACTCTTAGGGGACTTGGAAAAATATTTTCAAAGTGCGTTCATTATGTCCAAAATTTAACTCACTTCGTATTTTTTCCAAAGTGCGTTGCCAAAGTGCAACAATATATTCGAGAAGTAGTGTAAATCACATATGGGTACTAAAAAATTTAAAGTAATTTTGAAAATTTGATCACACGATTCTTCTAAAATCAACAGCTTAAAAAATTACGACTGTTTAACTTTATACGCAGCCATTCCCAACGATAAATCAAAGTCCAAGCTTTTTGATATCATTGATTAGATGCTTTTTCAATAAAAAAGAAGTCGTAATTATACTAACCTTGCCATTGGTCATTTGCAACATTATTTTGTTAAAAACATTCTGATTGAACACACAAGTCTTCTGAAGTTGACATAAAAAAGATGCTTGAGTTTCTGGTTGACAATATTTCTTTAGTCTTCCAACAATCTTTTGGAATTCCAATGTTTACCAATTGCATCCTGCTATTAGCAGACCTATTTTTGTATTCATAATACGTTAAAAAAGAAGAAAACACTTTCTGTGGCCTTCTACGTCGTCGTTAAGATATAATGACGACGTATTGTCAATCAACAATGTTTTTTCTTTCTTATGTCCATGCGACATATACTGGTGAGGTTGAGATAAAAGATAAAACAGAGTCTGACACATTTGTTTCATATTTGATTTTTTGACTTTTTTTTTACTTAAAAAGATGTTAATGGTTATCTAACAACCAAGCACTATGATAAACGTGATGTCTCTCACTTTTCAATCTTCAACGTCCCTTACTTATGCACCAATATACCTTCATCACCTGCATACTAAGTTTGTATATCTCCAGTTGATTCGATAGGCAAGAGCATGTTCTTCGTATGTACAATTTCTAAAACGAGATAAATTATTGACAAACAAGTTGATGAAACAAGAATATCAGTAGTCTCGTTTAAAGTATTTTTTTCATACGTTCTATGGTGGATACAATGACCATGTAAGCAAAAATAGTTTATGAGTTTTGAGTCAAATACTGACTGACGTTTTAGTAATTGTTAGGCCATTATTTACACACTGAATTGACGACGGATTTTCCGTTATTTTCCGGTCAAGACAAGGAGGACACGGCAAATGTGACCGGTAGGCAGGGAATGCTCACTCCTCCATGGCACCTCTGATTTTCGGAGGTCAATGTTTGTTCTGACTCTATTTTGTATTGTTTATTGACTTTTGAGCTTGAATACTGACAAGAAAATCTACTGACAGTTGTTGTTACAGTGAATTTAACAAACTTGATTAATGTCAGATTTCATAAATATTACTAGTAGCTTGTAAGCAAATTGACCCTATCACTGGTACTCTATTCACTGACGTTTTGGGCATATCAGTTGTTCAGTTTTTGTTTCATATACCAGTATTACGAAAGGAATTTTCGTCTACGTGAAAAAATCCCGGACTGCGGCTTTTTTACCTTTCGACAAAGTATGCCTACTATCCTTATGTACCTGATCACACCTCTAGAACTTTCAGAGGTTCGTGTTGCATGCCCTGTTCACAGATTTGATTTTTTGTTTATTTTTTAAATAATGACCACTCTTTGCTTTTTCTCAAAACTTTATGTTACATTTGATTGTTTTAATCATACTGATAAACTCTGTTTCAGATACGACGACATCAATTCGATCTTCAAAACAGGACGTTTTCCCTTTGTTGTTTGCAATACTGCTTCCTGTCTTTGGAATTTCTTTGACAATATTGGTATTTTTTATCTTCAGACTCTATTGGTAATTGTTTTAAAATTCTGTCGGATTATAGTTCCTTTTCTATAGTCAGTTGTAGCTCTATTGGTAAGAGACCAGCTGAATCTCTGCATTGTTAGATGTTCGTCGTCTGTCAAAACGCTATACAGAATTTTTACAGTTTTAGTCAAATTTAGATAAGTATTGGTACACAAAACACCCAATAGTTCGATACATCATTCTATATTGTATATTTATCTTATAAAATGGTGTTACTATGGATACCATGGACAATTTTTAGAATTCTTTCAAAACGATATTTCTACAGGCTTGGTCAATTTAAGGTGGAATGCCACACCAACTTTTTATTTTATAGATCTTTGAGTCATCCTTTTTAAACAAAGGTTTTAGCATTGAAAAGTCGATATTAGCTCTTGATAATTTTATATGAATTTTTTTGTATTTTTTCAAAGAAAATGAAACAAATTAAATTCATTGTATCCAACTAAGATGTTTTCGGATTAAAAGTTTGCTGTAAATGAATATATCATATAAATATCTAATAAAATATGTAAAGAAAGGCTGGTTAGACTTTTTAATTTTTGTTTATAAAAAATTATTTATGAAAATACAAAACATTATTTGTGAATATTTTTTAAACCTATGGTTAAAAACAGCATAAAACTAGTTACAACTGAGAAGAACATGTTTATCAATCATATTTTAAAAAGAAATTGAAACGAAATTGAGAAATTTTAGAGAAATTAATTTTTTTAATATTTGGACCTAACCCGATCAAAATTACACTGATCCCGATCAAAATTAACACAAAATGAATAAACTTCTGATTTATTGCCTCTTCATATATATACAATGAAGACATCTATTTTATTGTGACGTTCAATAATGTTTTAACCCTAATTACACCTAATCAGGCTAGTGTTCTTTGGGAAATGTTATTTATTTCCAATAATTGTACAATTATGGTTGGGATCGGTTTAATTTTGATGGGATTGGCCAAAATTGAAAAAAGAAAAATCTCTAAAATTTCGCTATTTTGTTTCAATTTCTTTAATAAATATGATAAACGACTATGTTCTCCCCGGTTGTGAGTGGTTTTAAGAAGATTTTAACCACAAATTTAAAAAATATTCACAAATTATGTGTTTTATTTTCATGAATGTTTTTTTTATCTAAAAATTTTAAATATTTATACGGATTTTCTTCACATACTTTTATTATATATAAATGTGATGAATTCATTTACAGCAAAATTTCTACAAGAAAGCGTCATATTTTGATTTAAATAATTTTTTTCATTTTCTTTGCAAAAAATACAAAAAAATTCATATAAAATAATTGAGAGCTAATGGCGGCCTTTCAATGCTGAAACCATTGTTTGAAAAGGTTGACTCAGAGATCTATAAAATAAAAAGTTGGTGTGGCATTCCTCCTTAAGGATATCCGATCCTCAGCCAGGAAGGATAACTCCAAAAATTTATCTTTAATTTGAAATGCATCAAAAGGAGGTTAGAAAGTGAATTTTTTTCATGCAACAATTTTCATTTCATTCATCTTTATGAGATTCAAGGTCTTTGGAAGTCTTAGAAAAGATCTCATTAAAGTTGACATTTTTACCCTACAAAAGGAGAAAAAATTAATACAGTTTTAGAGAAATACGATTTTCTTGAATCCAGCCTTAGATACTAATGCTTACTGGCATGATATGAAATGAGAAGTAATTTGTGGTGTCTTGCAATGATAGCAAACGCCTTTTACAATATATATTATAGAATATATGATGGAAAAAGAAGACAAAAAATACCAAATCAGTATAAAATTCATGACAATTTCTCTGCATGCCTGGATACCTATCGTTTTGTAACCTAAAATATATTTGTTGATCAATCTACAATTAGAAAGTGCTTTGCTGATATTCCAATTCGCTTTTTCTGCAAATATATTGGAGATTTGACAATTTTCCCTATATAATATTATTAACTTTAATCTTTAATGTTAAAGAAATAATGTGGATTAATTGACATAACTTTGTGAATTCAGAGATACTTTTATGAGTATTTTTGATTACACAACTGCTAATTTTATAAACCTGAGGATCGGACTACCTTAAGTATGTCTTGGTTTACATTATTTAGTTATCTTTACCACAATTATGGATATAAAATGGGGTTGTAAAGTTTAATAAAGAGATTTCCAATTCCGTCGAATGTAAAGTAGGCATGATATTTATTCAGCATTATATAACTGAATTCTTGCTCGCTGAGTTTGTTTTTTCTTAAATGTATGTTTGTATCTTATCATTGATCTAACCAAAAATTTAGGTATATATCTGTAGAAACATATAATGAATAAACTTTAATGACATATAAGAAAATGTATCAAAGATGACTGGTAAAAAATAATGCAAAAACAAAACACTTTCCATCTTATTTAAAGAGATCCTAAATTAAACATGTTTATAAATTTTTGTTTGTTTAAAAGGAGACTCATTCCTAAAGAATAGAGGACTACTCTTTATAAAAGTAAGTATGCAAAGGTAGAATTTTTGTCAAAGATTTAGTGCAATTGTGGAAGTAATGCTATATTTGTTTTGGTGACGTTTTCCAAACGTTTTATTCTCAGCCAAATCTTTGAAGAAAATGGTTACCGAGGACAAGATGGCGGATGAACATGCCAGCTACGACTCAGTCAGGGAATCACAAATGATTTTAGATTCTGTCGTTAGACCACGTGTTATCATTAATGAATATAACATTGAACAAGAAACATATAATGTTTTGCATCAGAACAATTGATTCAGATAAGTTGCACTAAGAAAAAAAACAATGCCAGAAAGTCACAACAACACATGTACAGTATCAGAACAGAAAATCTGTTCTTATAACTGTTATGTTAATCTTACTTCACAAGCACTTCACACATGTTATAACAATAACATTATATATATATATATATATATATATATATATAATGATGGGATATTTATAAGATCAATAGTTATGTTATACTACTTGCACATATACATTTCACGGAGAATACATGTTCCTGTTCTCATGACTTGTTAACAGATTTAGCATCATTGAAAATACTGTAAAACACTTTATATGTGTTCCAACTAAAGTGGATTGAATTCATCATGTTTCCTGTTTGTTTCATGTGATTCCGTACTCGTACCTAATATAGCATAATAACAGACCAAAGGAAGTAGTTCTCTTTAAGGAAGAAGATAGATATATGCTTTCACAGTACCAGGAAACATGCATGACCTACGCAAAAGGTCCTTCTGAGAACAAATGGCACGAAAATAGCTTGAACATTCAAAATTAAATACAGAGGAAGTAAGCAATATTTAAAGTTATTTTAAATTTCTAGTTTAGAGGAAATAACCAATCTATTTAGAGAAAAATAGGGACTTGAGCTGGTCCTGATATGTAAATGAGTGATTTCTGTGAAAACCTCCTTATTTCATAAAGTTTATCATAACTTTAAGCATCTGAAAAATAATTTTTAATGATGTTCATTAATTAAATTATTAGTGGCCAATCTATTTGTGTTTGTGTTACAAAGTGCACATGGGGAAATGAGACGTTACTTTTCTATAAATTCAGTAAAATAATACTGAAATGATAACATGTATAAAATCATGAGTAAAATATTTCTGAAAAACTTGCTTTAAATTAAGTATTAATTGTTGTTATTGCGTTTCAATTTTATTATCATTTCTCATCAGGGAATTGATGATTTATAGTTAAATGAAGAGTTTACAATACGTACTTGGAGTGTGTAAGATATGAAAGGAAATTGACATGATTTTCCGTATAATAATGACGTGGTAAAATGCACTGTGTATCAAAATTGAAAAGTACAAGTAGTAAAAATTGTTTCTAATATGCTGCAATGACACAAGGATATTTTTTTTCAATTTGTACCGCGCCTTGCATAGCCTACATGTACTCTGCAGAAACCATGGGTATTATCACCTGACAATTATTCAGGGTATCACCACGTGGTTCATCTTGAAAGGGGTGGAGGTCTACATCTTCAGTTTGATGACAATAAATTCTTATCATTTTTTATTATTATTGACTTTGTAACATCGATGAATCAATTTCATGAGCAAATGCATTAAAATTATAATTTTGGAAAATGTATAAATTTATTTTGTTTTGAAGACAGTCTGATATAAAATGATCACTATTTTAGATTTCAATATTTTTTGCTTTCCTTGCATTGATGTTTTCTTTCAAATTTCGACTCGATATATCCCAGTGGACTTCAAATAAAAGAAAGCACAGAATCTGCAACACCAGTTTCATACTTGGATGATTTACTCACTATAGATAATAAAAAATAACCCACAACTTATTTTTATGACAATTGAGAAGACTTCAGCTTTTCCATCATCAACTTTCCTTATTCATATAGTGATACATATATTATGCTATCACCTGCTTATGTTTATGTCTCCCATCTTATTTGCTACTCGGGAGCTTACACAAAGTAATATTATACAAATATGGACTCAGTGTAGGTCAATATGCATTTATAATGACCCAGGATGACAGATATTGACCGAAGATACATGTAGTATATCGACCGAGGGCGCTAGCCCGAGGTCGATATACTTCATGTACCTTCGGTCAATATCTGTCATCCTGGGTCATTATAAAATGCATATTGACCGTGCATTAAGTCCATATTTATTATATTATATAAATAATAATTTCCCAAATTTATTAGTGCAATGAATATCATCCTATTATTTACAGAGATAGTATTATCCATAAATAAGATGAATGTAAATGTTTCAGAATTCAATGAATATTAATCAGAGGAAATTGTTTCGGCAATAAATTTCCCATATCATAATAATGACGCAAGATATCTATCTCCGAATAACACATCTAGTACCCCCTTCCCCAGATTGAGAATCGCTCTCGTTTACACTTGCAGACGAAATGCACTGACAAAATATAAATACCTATGTCTTCTAAGAATAGATACAATCTTACATAGCATGCTTGTCTATATTTTCTTTAGTCTCCGTAATCGCGTAAGCAGCGTCAAAACTCTGCTCGCCGAGTGGAAAGGTCGAACTCAACCATGAAATGGTATGTGCTAATTATTCCCGAAAAATATTCACAAATATCCTAGTAATTGTCTTGTATTATCAGTCTCAGAGTTCTTCAGTATATGTTTTAAATTTTCCTCACCTACAAGTTTGCGAACTCCCATGTTTTTCTAAAGCGAAAGTGAAAACGAGGCAGCTCGTGCGAGTCATTATTCGCTTTCAGCGGTCGTTATTAAAAAATAAGTACTTCGTATTGACCAATCAGATTACCGGATTTCACAAAGTTATATAATATAATAAATTAAATTAATTTTTAGAGCGAGGGAATGCGACCAAATGATGATTTGTTGTAGCCTCTTTTAAAGTTGGCATGTTGTTAACAAATAAAACTTTTCTTTTACCGGATGGTGTTTTTACTGTATTGTTTCAAACTAATTGTTTGACTTTTGCTTTAATAGTACTGAATTTGACTACTGAAAGTTCTGACATCCCGATCAATGCACAAAAATCACGGCTGTTGTGAACTGTCAACAGGGGATGCTTACTCTTCATATGCACCAGATCCCACCTCTGAAATCTACAGAGGTTCATTTGCCATACCCAATGACATTTTTATTAAGGTCTTCCGTCTCCAACGGAAGACCTTATTGTTTTCGTTCGGTTTCTTTTTCCCTATTATTATTTTTCTTCCAACCGATTTTGTGCAAGCGATTTCTCAGAGATGGCTCATCTAATTAATATCAAACTTTCAGACGTAAAAGATATTCAATTGATCTTGATAGTTTTTTTTTGCTTTTTAATGACGTCACTTCCGGTCGTGAGATATGGACGATTTTCTGATTTTCAAAGGGTCGGCTTGTCCAGGAAACTCCTCCAAAACGACTAATGATATTGACCCAAGAATTTTAGTGAGTATACAGGAAGGTTTGCTGAATTGCAATTGGGTGCCTAAATCTTTCTAGCGCAAATGGCGCCAGAGCTCGGTAGGGCCCGAAAAAATGTCTCAGAAACATCTCACAAAATTTGACACATTCTGTTTCATATCTTTGTACCTGTTAATAATTTGTTAAAGCATATAGAAGGAAAAATGTGCAAAATGTTAAGAACTTTCATGTAATATCAAGAAAAAGGGGCTAGCTGCTCAAATTAGGGGCTCAAAGGGGCCAAAAGTCTTTCATCTATAACTCTCTAATGATCAATTTTTTGTTATACCTTACTGAAGCAAAAGTATTCATCTTAACGATTTGCAACAATATATGATAAAATTTTGATCATATGTTGCTTAATTAGGGGTCAGAATGGGCCAGAATGTCAAATCTTTGACGCTTCATATCTCAAAAAGGGGGAATATTTTGAAAAGCAATATTGAACAAAAGATTATCAGAATAATGTTCCAAACAATATGCACCGTTTGAATTTTTGTAAAACGGCCCCATGAAGGACTTGTAGCGATAGCTCCTAAATATTTCCATTTAGCAAATCTCCACAACGAAAAGAAATCTCTGAATAAGTGTTGAACAAAAAGTCTCAACGAGGCCCGATCTAGTTGAAAATTACGAAAACGGAATGATAAAAATTTTAATTTTTGGAAATATTTTTGTATGTATTATGCTAAGAAAAATTAGAATGAAATTTTGTTACCTTGCCTTTATTGTAGTCAAATGGGGGCACTGTCAAGATATGGACCATTTTACGTGTTTTTATACACGATTACATAGTAAAATTCTCCAATAAACAAAGAAATTGAAAATAAAAAAAAATTACATGATGAAATGTTTTGTTTTTCACATATATCATGCAATTTTCATTCTTCTTATAAAAAATGAAAAGAAAATTTGAGGTAGCCTTTATTGCAGTGAAAAGGGGGCATATCAAAACACAAAATTAATATTTATTTTATCCAACTAGATATGAAATAAGTCGCCGTGGGTTTAAATAACATCAACAAACGATTGCAATACTGTATTAGTTTCTAAAAAAATAAATAACTCTTACATTTTGAAATAATTTTCTCTCCATGCTTTATTTTTTT
>PRKT01000794.1:69313-122579 GCA_003671525.1 Saccostrea glomerata
AATATTTAAGAAGCTATAATATAGATTGAAGTATATTTTTCTGATCAAAAATCCAATAATTATTAAAATTTCCTTCTAATATATATAACACTCTTTCTTGCATTGTAATATAATTAAATGACCCATTTGTTATAATTATTTTAAACGATTTCTTCATAGTAAAAACATAATAAAGGGGAGTAATCAAATGTTGAACCCGCTTTTGATTGGCTAGTTTGGATCTTGAATTTCGAATCTCGAATCTCGAATTTCGAATTTCGAATCTCGTACTTTGAAACTCGCTTCTGATTGGTTAGTTTGGATCTTGAATCTCGAAACTCGAATTTCGAATCTCGAATTTCGAATCTCGAATTTCGAATCTCGTACTTTGAAACTCGAATCTCGAATGAGCCTTCTGGGCTTTCGTACCATGACGCCAATATAGAACGACGATTAATTATTTCTGAGATAACCGTTACGTTGCCGTCTAACAATTCTTATGTTGGACCTGCAGGCTGGTTAACATTGATATTGTTAGACTGATTCTATAATCATTTTTGGACTTCTTATTAGAATTAAAAATATAGAAAGATATTTTTAAAAAATGATTGTAGACTTTTACTTACACCATTACATAGTATTTTGTTTTAGAGTCACCATTTAATGTTTGTTTAAGGATCCGTTAAAACTTAACGGTGATAAACTATATTTAAAATGTTACTCAAGCGTTTATTCTCCACCTGTACCTGTACTTTACCTTATAAATGTTAATGCAGGTCATTGTATAGGACACGCGATGATAGCTGATCCATGGATGAACATAAGGACAGAGTGTTTCTTATCACAGGTGAGTTATTCTAGTATTAAAATCAATGTATTAAAATACTTCTTATGAAAAAGATACATATGTCATAATATTAACGTGCTGCAGGTTCCAGCTCCGGTATTGGGGAAGGCATTGCTGTCCATCTCGCCAAGACCGCAACAAGGTTGTCATTGACCGGAAGAAATAATGTCAATCTAGAGGCGGTGAAAGATAAATGTGTGAAGGAGGGTCTATCGCCTGATAAGGTCAGTTACTGAATATTCATAAGATTCTGACCACTGATTCAGGATAATTTTTCTATTGAATAAATTTATGTTGTTTTTTTTCTATTTAGAATGGTAAGCAGAATTTTACATGTACATTAAATGCATTACTTACTGCAAAACAATATGAGTACTTTCATGATTTTACGATTAAGTTTACATGGAAAGATAGTTTAATTAAAGTTTTTTTCTCACCTATTAATAGAATATCATCGAAAACGAGATATTTTGCCAATATATGCCAAATTTTCAAATTGTGTGCTTCACACCTAAATTAGAAAGTGGCGTTATTGCACCGTGCCCTCTAGATCTAGTACAATCCATTGCAAGACGTTACAATGTAAAGAACTTGACTCACAGGATACCTCTTAGCGAGTCAGATGGGATTTCAATGTTGTTTTCTAGGGAAATCCTTAGCAAGTTTATACTTTACTGCTTGTTATACCAAACATATAGTCTACAAGGCGAAATTAAACTCACCCGTTATACCAAAGGGGGGTGTTAAATTCCGCTTTACGTTACCCTTTTTCTATGTTCTACGTACTTATTCCATACAGGTTCTACTCACCGTTGGTGACTTAACTACAAGAGATTTTAGAAAGTCGCTAGTGGAACAAACAATTGGACATTTTGGAAGACTGGATGTTCTTGTAAGGAATTCATTAAATATTTCTTAGACTGTAACAATAGGAAAGTAAAGAACAATCATTGCGTTTTTAACTTAAAATTAAATAGATCTTATGGCCGGTTCCGTATCTATGGCTCAGATAAGTACAGCTAAGCAGTTGATCCGTGGATCACGTAAACCGGGTTTAAACCCCAGGTGAGTCGTGTTTAATTGAGACGCACTTCTGTTGCTATAAAACTGAGTAAGGCTTACCTAATCTATACTTACTCAAATAAAAATGTTGAGGGATGGTAAGTTTCCTAATGTAACTGCTCCATGTGCTCCTCAATACAAGCTTTAATATAATTTATGGAATCTCGAAAGGATATACTTAAAAACGAAGACATACATTGATTTTTAATTGTAGATTAAAAGTGCAGGAAAAAATGGAAATCAAATTACATGTACATGTAATTCAAACCACGGTATCTATCATCGAAACTCAAACCATAAGAAAAATATATATATGAAATTTTAAACAGATTACAGATTTTGCAAAAGACTGAAGAGAAAAAAAACATGGGAGGGGTCCTGAGAATAAGTAATAAGAAACAATACCAAAATGTAAGACACAGTAAGACATAGGTTTAGATAATAAAGGAAAAATGTATATATTGTATATATGTATATATAATTTTTAATTTGAATTCAAATGAGATAAAAAAAATATTTGGCATTATTATTATTATTATTGAGAAAACAGAAACATATCTCTTATAATAATAATAATAATAATAATAATAATAATAATAAAAGAAAAAAACAACTTTTTATTTCTAAGGAATTCGGCATTATTAAAAATTATTGGAATGTGTATCATCAGTTGTTTGAAATTGTGAATTTCCTAATTTGATTTAAATTTGGTTCATGAGAAATTTTATATAAAAAATTCTTGTTAATGTACATTTGTTTACCCCAAATAAATTCCTTTTTAAAACTGTATATTTCAGCTGCATCAGTGTTAGAATAACACATTGAAAAGTTGTGCCAAAAAAATCCCAAACATGACCATGAAAATTTTCTTGTAGAATAAGCTTTTTAATGCGTCGAATTTATCAGTATAATCATCGTCACCTTAAAACATTTCTGCAACATCAAAACAATTCAAAATCTAGAAATATTTTACTCAAAAATCCATGGAAAGGATATCAAGCCGTTTAAAACAACTCTACACCAGGTTCAGAATTTACCTTAATTCTGAGCTGTACTCAGCCAAGCCTTACCTGCGTGCCACGCGTAGACTTGGTTTTAAAAATGGGAATCATTGATTGCAGGTTTAAATCCGAGAGACGCAACCGGCCATTAAAGTCTGTTGCAACAATATTATATTTGTATGTTTTTTGACAATAGACGATTAGAACCAAAAATATAGTTTTTTGGAGATCGAATAACTTTTTGTCCTCAGCTTCCACAAGCTGGAGGAATATTAATTTCGGTCGGTCCCTCCGTCCGTATGTGTATGTATTTCTGTCTGTCTGTAACACTTTCGTTTCCAAGCGATATATCGAGAGGTCTTTGAGCTTCTGTGATGAAATGGCATTTGACCTAAAAAAGGCAACCATCTATTTCAAGGTCAAATTGTCAAACGTTGTACAAGTTGTAAATTCATACATTCCGTGAGTGTGTATTGGCCGGTTGCGTATCTCGGATTTAAACCTATGATCAATGATTCCAGGTTTAAATCCAAGATTTCGCGTTGCACGCATGTAAGGATTGGCTGAGTACGGCTCAGAATTACGGTAAATTCTGAACCTGGTGTAGGGGTGGTTTAAACCCAGCTTGATAATGTTTCCATGGATTTACGTAATAATCCCATATTTTCTCCTTAAATGACACCTCTCATATAGTGGGGAGGGATAATGTATAATGGGGTTTTTTTGGTTAAACGATTATTCTGGGGGTTTTACGCCCGTGATGTTCTCGTATTGTACACATTAATAAGTGTAATAAATATAATTTGTTAAAAAAATTGTCCAGTAAGCCCTGGTATTGAATATCGAGGGGGGGTCCTGTCCACAAGTACCTGTGGTTTTCCTATGCGCGGAAATACAAAAAAAAAATAAGTGTAGAAGATAATACAAAAATATATATACTCCTGATATATGTAATCTATTTAATATTTAAGAAGCTATAATATAAATTGAAGTATATCTTGCTGCAAAAATCCAATAATTATTTAAATTTCCTTCTAATATATATAAAACACTCTTTTTTGCATTGTAATTTAATCAAATGACCCATTGGTTATAATTATTTTTAACGATGTCTTGATAGTAAAAACATAATAAAGGGGAGTAATCAAATGTTGAATCCGCTTTTGATTGGTTAGTTTGGATATTGAATCTCGAAACTCGTATTTCGAATCTCGAATTTCGAATCTCGTATTTTGAATCTCGAATCTCGAATGAGCCTTCTGGGCTTTCGTATCATGGATATTGCCTCTGTTTAAAGCCGCGAGAGTTGTTTTGTGCTACATGAACGACAGAAACAAGAGAAAAGTATGTTTTGTACTAACAAATTTTTGTGATATAAAAATGTTTTTTTTAACTTTTGCATTCTCTGCTATAGCTTTATCTTTATTGTACAAGCCAAACTTTATTCTATAGGAGTTATTAAATGTTGATTTATTCTAGCTATATTGATGTTTTGATTGTCTGTAAGTATGTTAAAGGTGAAGTGTTAGATTTCAAAATTATTATAACAACTAGACGAGATCTCGTTGCGAGCACCGAGTAGGTCTTCCGTTAAATTTCTAGATACGATGAGATATGATTTTGACTGAAATATTTGTTAAAAGAGAATGGCATTAAGTTTTACTTGATTAAATTTAATTCTTCTGATTTATATCACAATATCCTGAGCATCAAAGATATAACATTCTGTTCTGACCCCTTGAGACCCCTTAATACGTAACGTATGATCAAAATTTTAAACTATTTTGTTGATAAATACTTTTGCTTCAGTTATGTATTACAAAATATTGATCATTAGAGAGTTAAAGATGAAAGACTTTTGGCCCCTCTGAGCCTTTAATTTGAGGGATAAGCCCATTTTTCTTGATTTCAAATGGAAGGTCTCGTGATTTTGAAGACTTTTTGCTCAATACCTATTCACATATTTCTTCTCATTTTAGAGATATCCTGAATGGAATTATTTAGGGGCCACGTCTCCAAGGCCTTATTGGGTCATTTTACAAAAATTCAAACGGTGCATATTGTTTGGAACATTATTCCGACCATATTTTGTTCAATGTTGCTTTTCAAAATATTCCCCCATTTGGAGCTATAAAGCGTCAAAGATTTGACATTCTGGCCCCTTCTGACCCCTTATTACGTAAACAAGCAGTAAAGTATAAACTTGCTAAGGATTTCCCTAGAAAACAACATTGAAATCCCAGCTGACTCGCTAAGAGGTATCCTGTGAGTCAAGTTCTTTACATTGTAACGTCTTGCAATGGATTGTACCAGATCTAGAGGGCACGGTGCAATAACGCCACTTTCCAATTTAGGTGTGAAGCACACAATTTGAAAATTTGGCAAATATTGGCAAAATATCGCGATTTCGATGATATTCTATTAAGAGGTGAGAAAAAAAACTTTAATTAAACTATCTTTCCATGTAAACTTAATCGTAAAATCATGAAAGTACTCATATTGTTTTGCAGTAAGTAATGCATTTAATGTACATGTAAAGTTCTGCTTACCATTCTAAATAGAAAAAAAACAACATAAATTTATTCAATAGAAAAATTATCCTGAATCAGTGGTCAGAATCTTATGAATATTCAGTAACTGACCTTCTCAGGCGATAGACCCTCCTTCACACATTTATCTTTCACCGCCTCTAGATTGATATTATTTCTTCCGGTCAATGACAACCTTGCTCCGGTCTTGGCGAGATGGACAGCAATGCCTTCCCCAATACCGGAGCTGGAACCTGCAGCACTTTAATATTATGATATATGTATCTTTGTCATAAGAAGTATTTTGATACATTGATTTTAATACTAGAATAACTCACCTGTGATAAGAAACACTCTGTCCTTATGTTCATCCATGGATCAGCTATCATCGCGTGTCCTATACAATGACCTGCATTAACTTTTATAAGGTAGAATACAGGTACAGGTGGAGAATAAACGCTGGAGTAACATTTTAAATATAGTTTATCACCGTTAAGTTTTAACGGATCCTTAAACAAACATTAAATGGTGACTCTAAAACAAAATACTAAGTAATGGTGTAAGTAAAAGTCTACAATTTTTTATTCTAATAAAAAGTCCAAAAAAATGTTTATAGAATCAGTCCAACAATATCAATGTTAACCAGCCTGCAGGTCCAACATAAGAATTGTTAGACGGCAACGTAACGGTTATCTCACAAATAATTAATCGTCGTTCTATATTGGCGTCATGGATATTGCCTCTGTTTAAAGCCACGAGAGTTGTCTTGTGCTACATGAACGACAGAAACAAGAGAAAAGTATGTTTTGTACTAACAAATTTTTGTGATATAATAATGTTTTTTTTAACTTTTGCATTCTCTGCTATAGCTTTATCTTTATTGTACAAGCCAAACTTTTTTCTATAGGAGTTATTAAATGTTGATTTATTCTAGCTATATTGATGTTTTGTTTGTATGTTAAAGGTGAAGTGTTAGATTTCAAAATTATTATAACAACTAGATGAGATCTCGTTGCGAGCACCGAGTAGGTCTTCCGTTGAATTTCTCGATACGATGAGATATGATTTTGACTGAAATATTTGTTAAAAGAGAATGGCATTAAGTTTTACTTGATTAAATTTAATTCTTCTGATTTATATCACAATATCCTGAGCATCAAAGATATAAAATTCTGTTCTGACCCCTTGAGACCCCTTAATACGTAACGTATGATCAAAATTTTAAATTATTTTGTTGATAAATACTTTTGCTTCAGTTATGTATTACAAAATATTGATCATTAGAGAGTTAAAGATGAAAGACTTTTGGCCCCTCTGAGCCTTTAATTTGAGGGGTAAGCCCCTTTTTCTTGATTTCAAATGGGTCTCGTGATTTTGAAGACTTTATGCTCAATACCTATTCACATATTTCTTCTCATTTTAGAGATATCCTGAATGGAATTATTTAGGGGCCACCTCTCCAAGGCCTTATTGGGTCATTTTACAAAAATTCAAACGGTGCATATTGTTTGGAACATTATTCCGACCATATTTTGTTCAATGTTGCTTTTCAAAATATTCCCCCTTTTGGAGCTATAAAGCGTCAAAGATTTGACATTCTGGCCCCTTCTGACCCCTTATTACGTAACATATGATCAAAATTTTATCATATATTGTTGCAAATCGTTAAGATGAATACTTTTGCTTCAGTAGTGTAAACAAAATATTGATCATTAGAGAGTTATAGATAAAAGACTTTTGGCCCCTCTGAGCCCCTAATTTGAGGGGTCAGACCCTTTTTCTTGATATCAAATGTAAGGTCTCATGACTTTTAACGAGGCCCGATCTACTTGAACTGCGCATACGTTTTAACGCAGCGTCGACTCAGGCACGTCACAGTACCCTTGACTGCCGTCACAATTGAACACAATAACGTCACAATTAAAATGACGTCAAATTGCGCTAAAATGTTTCGCTGATCTTGCATACCTGGTAGCTTTATAGACTATACATGTTGAAAGCTGGTATTTCTATTATTTACATTTTTTTAAAATTTAATTAATAAACAACTTTGGAACATGATTTATTTTGAGATATCAATTTCTTGGTACATATTCATTAATTTTACTTTGTTTTATTTCAATTTGTGAGTTAAAAAAACAAACACTGCAATCAAAAGTAAACGATTTTAGTCTATCTCCTTGAACATGTTGAAGTGTTTATACACACTCTTTTTTATTGAGGACTTAAATATGCATGTATCAGCTTGAGTTAAGAAAAATCAGTCTATGAAACATTTAAATGCAACCCCCGAAATATTTCATTTTTCTATATAATACATGATATTAGTAAAATTCGTTATTTGTCGCCTTTTTGTCGCCCCCTCCTTTTTTCCACGTATAACAACGTCCCGTGTTAAGAAAAAAATAAAGCATGGAGAGAAAATTATTTCAAAATGTAAGAGTTATTTATTTTTTTAGAAAATAATACAGTATTGCAATCGTTTGTTGATGTTATTTAAACCCACGGCGACTTATTTCATATCTAGTTGGATAAAATAAATATTAATTTTGTGTTTTGATATGCCCCCTTTTCACTGCAATAAAGGCTACCTCCAATTTTCTTTTCATTTTTTATAAGAAGAATGAAAATTGCATGATATATGTGAAAAACAAAACATTCCATCATGTAATTTTTTTTAATTTTCAATGTCTTTGTTTATTGGAGAATTTTACTATGTAATTGTGTATTAAAACACGTAAAATGGTCCATATCTTGACAGTGCCCCATATTGACTACAATAAAGGCAAGGTAACAAAATTTCATTCTAATTTTTCTTAGCATAATACATACAAAAATATTTCCAAAAATTAAAATTTTTCATCATTCCGTTTTCGTAATTTTCAACTAGATCGGGCCTCGTTAAGTGCTGAGTACTGGTAAAATGTATTGCAGGTCACCACTGGCAGTCGGCATCTCAACACGAGGAAAAAGATAAAGCAAATATAAAATCACTAAAATTTACAAAATTAACTTGTGTAATGTGTTTTTTAAATGATATAAAATATATTGGACTTTGGCCTTTGCATCAACTTATTCAGAGATTTCTTTTCGTTGTGGAGATTTGCTAAATGGAAATATTTAGGAGCTATCGCTACAAGTCCTTCATGGGGCCGTTTTACAAAAATTCAAACGGTGCATATTGTTTGGAACATTATTCTGATAATCTTTTGTTCAATATTACTTTTCAAAATATTCCCCCTTTTTGAGATATGAAGCGTCAAAGATTTGACATTCTGGCCCCTTCTGACCCCTAATTAAGCAACATATGATCAAAATTTTATTATATATTGTTGCAAATCGTTAAGATAAATACTTTTGCTTCAGTAAGGTATAACAAAAAATTGATCATTAGAGAGTTATAGATGAAAGACTTTTGGCCCCTTTGAGCCCCTAATTTGAGCAGCTAGCCCCCTTTTCTTGATATTACATGAAAGTTCTTAACATTTTGCACATTTTTCCTTCTATACGCTTTAACAAATTATTAACAGGTACAAAGATATGAAACAGAATGTGTCAAATTTGGTGAGATGTTTCTGAGACATTTTTTCGGGCCCTACCGAGCTCTGGCGCCATTTGCACTAGAAAGATTTAGGCACCCAATTGCAATTCAGCAAACCTTCCTGTATACTCACTAAAATTCTTGGGTCAATATCATTAGTCGTTTTGGAGGAGTTTCCTGGACAAGCCGACCCTTTGAAAATCAGAAAATCGTCCATATCTCACGACCGGAAGTGACGTCATTAAAAAGCAAAAAAAAACTATCAAGATCAATTGAATATCTTTTACGTCTGAAAGTTTGATATTAATTAGATGAGCCATCTCTGAGAAATCGCTTGCACAAAATCGGTTGGAAGAAAAATAATAATAGGGAAAAAGAAACCGAACGAAAACAATAAGGTCTTCCGTTGGAGACGGAAGACCTTAATAAAAATGTCATTGGGTATGGCAAATGAACCTCTGTAGATTTCAGAGGTGGGATCTGGTGCATATGAAGAGTAAGCATCCCCTGTTGACAGTTCACAACAGCCGTGATTTTTGTGCATTGATCGGGATGTCAGAACTTTCAGTAGTCAAATTCAGTACTATTAAAGCAAAAGTCAAACAATTAGTTTGAAACAATACAGTAAAAACACCATCCGGTAAAAGAAAAGTTTTATTTGTTAACAACATGCCAACTTTAAAAGAGGCTACAACAAATCATCATTTGGTCGCATTCCCTCGCTCTAAAAATTAATTTAATTTATTATATTATATAACTTTGTGAAATCCGGTAATCTGATTGGTCAATACGAAGTACTTATTTTTTAATAACGACCGCTGAAAGCGAATAATGACTCGCACGAGCTGCCTCGTTTTCACTTTCGCTTTAGACAAACATGGAAGTTCGCAAGTTGTAGGTGAGGAAAATTTAAAACATATAGTGAAGAACTCTGAGACTGATAATACAAAACAATTACTAGGATATTTGTGAATATTTTTCGGGAATAATTAGCACATACCATTTCATGGTTGAGTTCGACCTTTCCACTCAGCGAGCAGAGTTTTGACGCTGTTTACGCGATTACGGAGACTAAAGAAAATATAGACAAGCATACCATGTAAGATTGTATCTATTCTTAGAAGACATAGGTATTTATATTTTGTCAGTGCATTTCGTCTGCAAGTGTAAACGAGAGCGATTCTCAATCTGGGGGAGGGGTTACTCTGTGTTATTCGGAGATAGATATCTTGCGTCATTATTATGATATGGGAAATTTATTGCCAAAACAATTTCCTCTGAGTAATATTCAATGAATTCTGAAACATTTACATTCAACTTATTTATGGTTAATACTATCTCTGTAAATAATAGGATGATATACATTGCACTAATAAATTTGGGAAATTATTATTTATATAATATAATAAATATGGACTCAATGCACGGTCAATATGCATTTATAAATGACCCAGGATGACAGATATTGACCTCAGATACATGAAGTATATCGACCTCGGGCTAGCGCCCTCGGTCGATATACTACATGTATCTTCGGTCAATATCTGTCATCCTGGGTCATTATAAATGCATATTGACCTACACTGAGTCCATATTTGTATAATATTACTTTGTGTAAGCTCCCGAGTAGCAAATAAGATGGGAGACATAAACATAAGCAGGTGATAGCATAATATATGTATCACTATATGAATAAGGAAAGTTGATGATGGAAAAGCTGAAGTCTTCTCAATTGTCATAAAAATAAGTTGTGGGTTATTTTTTATTATCTATAGTGAGTAAATCATCCAAGTATGAAACTGGTGTTGCAGATTCTGTGCTTTCTTTTATTTGAAGTCCACTGGGATATATCGAGTCGAAATTTGAAAGAAAACATCAATGCAAGGAAAGCAAAAAATATTGAAATCTGAAATAGTGATCATTTTATATCAGACTGTCTTCAAAACAAAATAAATTTATACATTTTCCAAAATTATAATTTTAATGCATTTGCTCATGAAATTGATTCATCGATGTTACAAAGTCAATAATAATAAAAAATGATAAGAATTTATTGTTATCAAACTGAAGATGTAGACCTCCACCCCTTTCAAGATAAACCACGTGGTGATACCCTGAATAATTGTCAGGTGATAATACCCATGGTTTCTGCAGAGTACATGTAGGCTATGCAAGGCGCGGTACAAATTGAAAAAAAATATCCTTGTGTCATTGCAGCTGTAGCATATTAGAAACAATTTTTACTACTTGTACTTTTCAATTTTGATACACAGTGCATTTTACCACGTCATTATTATACGGAAAATCATATCAATTTCCTTTCATATCTTACACACTCCCAGTACCTATTGTAAACTCTTCATTTAACTATAAATCATCAATTCCCTGATGAGAAATGATAATAAAATTGAAACGCAATAACAACAATTAATACTTAATTTAAAGCAAGTTTTTCAGAAATATTTTACTCATGATTTTATACATGCTATCATTTCAGTATTATTTTACTGAATTTATAGAAAAGTAACGTCTCATTTCCCCATGTGCACTTCGTAACACAAACACAAATATATCGGCCACTTATAATTTAATTAATGAACATCATTAAAATTATTTTTCAGATGCTTAAAGTTATGATAAACTTTATGAAATTAGGAGGTTTTCACAGAAATCACTCATTTACATATCAGATCCAACTCAAGTCCCTATTTTTCTCTAAATAGATTGGTTATTTCCTCTAAACTAAAAATAAAAAACAACTTTAAATATCGCTTACTTCCTCTGTATTTAATTTTGAATGTTTAAGCTAATTTCGTGCCATTTGTTCTCAGAAGGACCTTTTGCGTCGGCCATGCATGTTTTCCTGGTACTGTGAAAACATATATCTATCTTCTTCCTTAAAGAGAACTACTTCCTTTGGTCTGTTATTATGCAATATTAGGTACGAATACGGAATCACATGAAACAAACAGGAAACACTTGATGAATTCAATCCACTTTAGTCTGAATAAGTGTTTCACAGTATTTTCAAGTATGGTCAATTAAACAAGACATGAGAACAAGAACATGAAGTCTCCGTGAAATGTACATGTGCAAGCAAGTAGTATAAAATAACTATTGATCTGATAAATATCCAATCATTGGATATGTTTAAATACATATAATGAACTGAAATGAGTGGTTTATTCATTCACCAATTTTTACGTTTTCATTAGGCCTATATTCTACAGGTTTCCAACGAACGAATTTATGCCCAATAGCCTTAATTTATACAAGCACTTGACGATTCACGAATGTTATTTCATTTTTTTTTACTTAGTTGACAACATGAATTGATAATACCTTATTACCAAACTAATTGTATTTCAGGAATCATATCTTTCACATCTCATTTGTTTTCAAATATCATTAGTATTTGGTTCTTATTCATTTGCAAACATTTTTTCTTCACTCTTGTTTAATTTGTACCTAGCATTCAACATAATGTTATTGTTATTACATGTGTAATTTAACTTATAACAAGAAGAGCTTGTGAAGTAAGATTAACATAACAGTAAGAGGAATAGATTTTCTGTTTTGATGCTGTACATGTGTTGTTGGGATTTTTGTCTTGTTTCTCTAAGTGCAACTCAACTGAATCAATTGTTCTGATGCAAAACATTATATGTTTCTTGTTCAATGTTATATTCATTAATGATAACACGTGGTCTAACGACAGAATCTAAAATCATTTGTGATTCCCTGACTGAGTCGTAGCTAGCATCCTCATCCTCCATCTTGTCCTCAGTAACCATTTTATTCACAGATTTGGCTGAAAATAAAACGTTTAGAAAACGTCACCAAAACAAATATAGGATTACTTCCACAATTACACTTAACCATTTAACTTATTAAGTATTTATTTTAATTTTGCATACTTACATTTATAGAGAGAAGTCTTTGGTTCAATAAGAATAGGTCTCCTATTATACAGAAAAAATTGATATACATGTTCATTTGAGGTTCTCTTTAAATAAGATGGAAAGTATCTTTTTGCATTTTTTTTGTATTAGCCATCTTTGATACATATTCTTATAAGTCATATAAGTTTATTCGTTATATGTTTCTAGAGAAATATACCCTAAATTTTTGGCGAGATTAATGATAAGAAATATACACTTAAGAAATAAAGCATACTCAGCGAACAAAAAGTTAATAATATATATTACTAAATAAATATCATGCCTACTTTAGACGGAAGGGGAAACATTTAACCTTGCAACCTTTTTTTTTCCAAAATTGTAATATAGATAACTAAATAATGTAAACTAGATAATACCGAAATTCGACCAAGTCTGTAAAAATAGCGTTTTGAATGAATTCTGAAAATTCTCTATGGTATCCATAATAACACCATTATAAAGATAAAAATACAATATAGAAAATGTATCTTTTTTTCGAGGGGTGTGTAACCAATACTTATTTTAATCTGCCTAAAACTGTAAGAGGTCTATATAGCGTTATCTAACATTGCAGAGGCTCAGTTGGTCTCTTACCAATAGAGCTACAACTGACTATAAAAAGGGAACTACATCCAACAGAATGGTTAAAATGTCCTTACCAATAGTGTTTGACGATAAAAAATATCAATATTGTCAAAGAAATCCCAAAGACAGGAACTAGCATTGCGAACAACAAAGACAAAACGTCATGTTTAGAAAATTGAAGAGGTGTCGTCTCTGAAACATAGTATTATAAATATGATTAAATAATCAAATGGAACATGTAAGGTTTTGAGAAAAAAAAAAGGCAAACAGTGGTCGTTATAAAAAAAACTACACAAAAATACAAATCTGAGAACAGGGCATACAACACGGACCTCTGAAATTTCTAGAGGTGAGATCAGATGCATAAGGATTGTAAACATCCTCTGTCAAAAAGCAGCTGTCAATGATATCAAAAAGCCTGGAGTTTAATTTTTCAAGGTGAATGGTTGTATATGAAGTAGAAAAGTTTTAAGTTTTTAAGGTGTTGATTTTGGTCAAATGTTGTGATTTAAAATTTCCATACATTTAAAAAAAATCGAAAAAAAATATTGAAAAAAAATATTAAAAACAGCAATCTATAAAAAAAAATGTTTTAAGTGTTTTATTTTGTAAAAACAAAAGAAGTATGTTATGTGGTAGAAAGCATTTTTAATACTTCTTTATACAAGTCAAATAACTTAAAATTGCCTTCATATGTGGGCGGAAAATTATTTTCAATGAGCAAACAAACTTGGCCCTCATTTTGTTACATTCATCGTACCCGTAAGGTTCATATTTCAAAAAAGAAAAACTGCTAGTGTATAGAAAATTAATTTAATTATATTCTAAAAACAGCAAAATATACATGCATAAGGAAATACTGAATTTAAGTTCTTTGTGAAAGAGAAGGAGAGAGAGAGAGAGAGAGAGAGAGAGAGAGAGATTTCATGGTGTGCAAAAATCATAGTTGCTCCCTTTTCCCTAAGAAAATTGCAATGCTTTAAATAAAACTCTTTTCGGCCCTAACATTTACCAAACTTTTCAAAAACTGGATACATTAAAAAGAAACGGAATTTTGTCAT
The DNA here is from genome assembly GCA_003671525.1 of Saccostrea glomerata. Classification (NCBI taxonomy): domain Eukaryota; kingdom Metazoa; phylum Mollusca; class Bivalvia; order Ostreida; family Ostreidae; genus Saccostrea; species Saccostrea glomerata. The sequence goes on from PRKT01000794.1 coordinate 83,859, forward strand.
TAAACAACCATTCCTCCATCATTTCTGAAAAAAAAATTCTTTTTTAAGAAGGATATGGAGATAACGAACAGTATTCAATATCAATGTCAGGATCGGGAAATCACGGAAAATCCGTCGTCAATTCAGTGTGTGAATAATGGATTAACAATTGGTATGAAAAACGTCAGTCAGCATTTGACTCGATGAAAAACTGTATTTGCTGACAATGTCATTGTATCGACCATATAACTTACGAAATGATGATTCTAAACGAGACTTCTGATATTCTTGTTTCATCAACTTAGTCAATAATTTACCTCCTTTTAGAAATTGTTCATACGAAGAGCATGCTCTTGCGTATCGAATCAAGTGAGATATATACACACCGTATGCAGGTGATGAAGGTATATTGCTGCATAAGTAAGGGACGTTGACGATAGAAAAGTTAAAGTTATGACGTTTATCATATAGCTTGGTTGTTAGATTGCCATTAACGTCTTTTTCAAGTAATATATCCAAAGTATGAAACAGATTTGTCAGATTCTATGGTATATTTTATCTCAAGTTCACCAGGATACATATCGTATTGACGTTGGAATGGAAATTACCATTGTTTATTGACAATACGTCGTCGATATATATAAATGTCGAATTGAAGGCCACAGCAAGTGTTTTCTTCTTATCACGCATAAGATTTTGCCAAATTCTGCTTCATATATGTATATAAAAATAAGTCTGCTAATAACGGAGCGGAATTGGTACCCATGGGAATTCCAATAGATAGTTGGAATACCTAGTCTCCAAAACAGCATAGATATTGTCAATCAGAAACTCAAGCATCTTTTTGATATCAACTTCTGAGTACTCCACAGTCTATGATGTCCCTGGCATACTTTTTACTAACTAGACAGTGATTCCTTATATTTTTATTTCATTGTAAAAAGAAAATGTAGATTTAAACCTAAAAATGTAGACATAGATTTAAATTACACTAGGAATCCCATGCCATTTTCAATAGTCCTCGTCCACCGACGTCGAACACATAGGCAACTGCACGAGATTTGCATGCATATTTGGCCTCCTTAGCGAAAGACATAGAGACATATGAGCACGAGATTTGCATTCACTATTAGGTCTCTTTAGCTCCTGACCTGCCTAATTTACATTCCGGTAGAATTATCAAGAAATTAACTCCGCTAATTTTCAAAGAGTTATCACAGAGAGAAAAATTAGAAATGGAAATATTTTTTAACGCTTTTTATGAAGTTTATGAAGTTTCAGAATCCAATATCGATATGGTAATTGAAAGTCATTTTGGCTGTTTGGGATAGCAAAGATATTCAAAATAGATATATAATTTTGAAGAATTTCTTCCTTAGAAAGGGAAATATGAGTATAAGCTGGATTATCACCTGTAGAATAAATCCAAGTTCTTCTAATATACATTTTTATAATGCGCCTTGCAGACGAAGACAATGTTGTTACTTGTCATCAGGGACCAGTGCGTACTGATCATGCAATCTATTCTATATAATCCAGGGTATGATGAAATAAAGATATAAACTTACCAACAGGACATGTACAGTTAAGGCTATTGCAGTCATCGCAATCACACCTTGTTAGGCATTTATAACCACAATAATCGACGGGACAGTTTCGAGAGCAATGAACCCCAAAACTACCATTGCAAGCTGAAAGAACAACGTAAGTAACTGATGTCAAACCAATTGACATGATAATATAAAATTTTATTTTTATAATTATTGTCAATATGTTCTTAGGAAGGATCGTAAGGAATTATTCTGAAATGAACTCATCTATATGTTTTTTATTCTAACCATTAAAAGAACTAGAACTGTTTAGCTGTAAATATTATTGGAATGATTCCTTTTTCTGAGTTATGATTTGATCCCATTTTATCGCCTCTCTCTCTGATTAGAATATAAATTTATGCTAAAAATTACTTCGGTCAATTTCATTAAAATACAATAATTACGCCATCGCTACACCAGCAGGGGTGTACTTTTGTAAAGCGTCACATGTTCCACATATAATTACATATATTTTATTTTTACAACTTTTTATTACTACTGAGTAAGACACTCCATATCCGTCGGTCATAATTATTCTAAAAGAATACATACCAATGCATTTATCTTTGATCTGTTTGTAGTCGGTGCAGCATCTTATGGGCCTATAGGGAAAAAACTAAATTGAGAGAGATTAATCCTAACCAAAAAAAACTATAGTTAACTAAAGTTTACTAAAGTTAACTATATTAAATTAAAGTTTAAAAAAGTTATCAACATAGTGTCAAAGTGATCACTACAGTAAATCAAAATTTTCAAAGTGTTCACTAAAGTGACATAGTTTAAAATATAGTTTATCAAAATTTTCAAAGTTATCACTTTAGTAAATCAAAGTTTTTACCATAGAAAATCAAAGATCCATAGTGATCAGTATAGTAAATCAAGGTTTTCATAGTTATCACTTATGTAAATCAAAGTGTCAAGAAGTTCACTATGGTAAATGAAATTATTTTTTTATGGTGTTCACTTTAGTAAATCAAAGTTTTCATAGTGCCAGAGTTATCACTTTAGTTTACTATAGGACCTTTTTGTAAACTATAGTTGTAGTTAACTATAGTGTTTTTTGTTAGGGTACATTTAACATTACATTTAAGGATATGCACAATGCACTTTACCTAATGATACTTTTTTTTCAAACTTCAAGATTTTCTTCAATTAAAGTCATAGTACCATCAGATGTTACTAGACAAAAACATCCCGATGAATTACCAAGGCTTTTTGAAAGATATCATTTCTTGGATGATTCAAAGAAAATATATACATAAATTTCTGAACATAATTTAGATGGTTCGTTTTATCCAAACTTGTATTGAAAGAAATGTACAACACCATATATAGATATTAAAATATAGTGCTCACACAGTTCCTTCAAGTATTGGAACTCTTCAACTGCATGGAAAAAGACAAAAATCAAACTGTTATTCACAAGAAGCTTCATTTCAAAATGTTAGTAATCAAATCTAACTTACTCGGATTCAGTTGAACAAACTCCGTCATTTTCTGTTCGAATAGAACAAACAAAATACAAAATTAATGATATTTGTATAATATTTTTCAACATTTGTTTTTTTTAGTTTGGAATATGATGCTCAACAGAATGAAGTTGTGAATTCTACGAAACTTTTAATACCCTTATTATCATTTACAAATTCTTTAAAAGTTTCCGGGATTTATTCCTGAACCAATTTAAAGCATACTTGCACTCTTATATTAAAAGGGGAAGCGTTTGAATGGAATAGCATTAAAATATACTGAAACGTAAATTATAAGATATTGCATTTATTCGAGAAAACTAATAAACAGTTGTTTTTGAATGCTGTATATCTATGACAGTTAAATCAAATTTTTATGACCTCTGACAATATTAATGATAAAAAATAATAATTTCTTTCTGTTTTAAAACCACTTTTTAGGGAATTTGATACGTAAATAGCTTATTTTTTGTTTGTTTTAGTGTTTTCTGTAGAGCAGAGCGACATTTAGAACTAACTTAACCCGGATTCGTCATCTATTCTTAACCGCATGTCGCAGTGGTTACAGCGTTAGTTCTAGAGTCGAGAAGTAGGGAGCTGATCCTTACGTAAAGAGTTCGAATTACACTGCTGGACGTGGAGACCGATCCTTCGATCGCATAACACTTATATATCAAGGTCGCAGGAGTTGTTGGCACGATTAAGATCCTGCACTCCTTAATGACCCCGAGAGCCGAGTATGTCTAAATTTGCATCCTTCTCCCAGCAAGTGTTAGCTTTACACTTGATATAAGTAAAAGATTTTGGAGTATCTCATCCACTGTCTTATTTTGCTTTGAGGTAAAATTTCGAGGAATAAATGAGTGGTGAAATTACTTCTGAAACGACTTAATTGACAAGAAAAAGAACTCTCAAAGCGAGGTTAATGATTGATATATTAACAAACTAGAAACTTGAAGCGGGGGTACCTAAAATGAGTTAGTTACCTTGTGATAAAAATGAGTAGGGGTGTCACGTATACGAAACAAATGCCTTTAAGTCAGATCGTGAACCTCAGCTAATGAGTTCACCATTGCATTACTTTGCTCAATTTTACAACGATGGAAAACAATGGAAAATGTGTGTCAAGCACCCAGTAACCGATCTTTAAAAAATCTGAAAAAAATATAATTTTTTTTTTAAAATGTGTGATAGGGTATAATAAATACCGATCCCCGGAAATACCAGAGTTAGGATCAAGTGCCATGGAGGAGTAAGCATCCTTTGTTGACCGTTCAAACAAACCTTGCGCCGTGTGTATTGATCATGCTGACATAACATTAAATAGTGAAATTTCGTACAAAATCAAAAGCCTAGCAATAAGTATAAAACAATTCAGCCAAAATATTGAAATGACAATTAATGAGCATGGACAATGCGAATACTGTTCCTCTATCTACCTATTCTGAGCATTATAGTTTCTCTTGCATGCAATGGTGTGTTAAAACATAAAATAAAAATCTTGAAAATGTTTTACCAGGCTGAAGCTAGCAGCCAAAAACAGCAGCCACTAAGCGCGTAGAAGCTAGCAGCCAATAAGGAAATTCATCAAAGAACTGAGAGTACTCAGACGCAGTACTGTTTTTAATACGTTATTTTAGATAATTAATGGTTAATGATTATAAAATTGATGCAACAATTAATTACATAATAAATGTTAACCAGCCTGCAGGTCCAATATAAGAATTGTTAGACGGCAAGGTAACGGCTATCTCACAAATAATCAATCGTCGTTCTATATTGGCGACACGGATATTGCCTCTGTTTAAAGCCGCGAGAGTTGTCTTGTGCTATATGAACGACAGAAACAAGAGATAAGTATGTTTTGTAATAACTAATTTTTGTGATATAATTATGTTTTTTAAACTTTTGCATTCTCTGCTATAGCTTTACCTTTATTGTACGAGCCTAAATTTTTCTATAGGAGGTATAATTTGTTGATTTATTCTAGCTATATTGATATTTTGATTGTCTGTAAGAATGTTAAAGGTGAAGTTGTAGATTTCAAAATAATTTTAACAATAAAAATGTCAATGAGTATGGCAAATGAACCTCTGTAGATTCCAGAGGTGGGATCTGGTGCATATGAAGAGGTAGCATTCCCTGTTGACAGTTCACAACAGCCGTGATTTTTGTGCATTGATCAGGATGTCAGAACTTTCAGTAGTCAAATTCAGTACTATTCAAGCAAAAGTCAAACAATTAGTTTGAAACAATACAGTAAAAACACCATCCAGTGAAAGGAAAGTTTTATTTGTTAACAACATGCCGACTTTAAAAGAGGCTACAACAAATCATCATTTGGTCGCATTCCCGCGCTCTGAAAATTAATTTAATTATTAATTAAATTATATTAACTTTGTGTAAGCTCCCGAGTAGCAAATAAGTTGGGAGACATAAACATAAGCAGGTGATAGTATAATACATGTATCACTACAGGAAAGTTGATGATGGAAAGCTGAAGTCTTCTCAATTGTCATACAATTAGGTTGTGGGTTATTTTTTATCGTCTATAGTGAGTAAATCATCCAAATAGATTCTCTGCTTTCTTTTATTTGAAGTCCACTGGGATATACTGAGTTAAAATTTGAAAGAAAACATCAATGCAAGGAAAGAACAAGATATTCAAATCTGAAATAGTGATCATTTTATATCAGACTGTCTTCAAAACAAAATAAATAAATACATTTTCAAAAATTATAATTTTGATGCATTTGCTCATGAAATGGATTCATCGACGTTACAAAGTCAATAATAAATGATAAGAAATTATTGTCACAAACTGAAGATGTAGACCTCCACCCCTCTCAAGATGAACCACGTGGTGATACCCTAAATAATTGTCATATGATAATACCCATGGTTTCTGCAGAGTACATGTAGGCTATGCAAGGCGCGGTACAAAATGAAAAAAAATCCCTTGTGTCATACGCAGCTGTAGCATATCTAAAACAATTTTTACTACTTGAACTTTTCAATTCTAATACACAGTGCATTTTACCACGTCATTATTATACGGAAAATCATGTCGATTTCCTTTCATATCTTACACACTCCAAGTACCTATTGTAAACTCTTTAATTAACTATAAATCATCAATTTCCTGATGAGAAATGCTAATTAAATTGAAAAACATTAACAACAATTAATACTTAATTTAAAGCAAGTTTTTAAAATATTTTACTCATGATTTCATGCATGTTATCATTTAAGTATCATTTTACTGAACTTATAGAAAAGTAACGTCTCATTTCCCCATGTGCACTTTGTAACACAAACACAAATAGATCGGCCACTAATGATTTAATTAATGAACATCATTAAAAATTATTTTTCAGATGCTTAAAGTTATGATAAACTTTATGAAATAAGGAGGTTTTCACAGAAATTTGTCATTTCCAAATCAGGACCAACTGAAGTCCCTATTTTTCTCTAAATAGATTGGTTATTTCCTCTAAACTAAAAATAAAAAACAACTTTAAATATCGTTTACTTCCTCTGTATTTAAATTTGAATGTTCAAGCTAATTCTGTGCCATTTGTTCTCAGAAGGACCTTTTTCGTCGGCCATGCATATTTTCCTGGTACTCTGAAAACATATATCTATCTTCTTCCTTAAAGAGAACTACTTCCTTTGGTCTGTTATTATGCTATATTAGGTACGAAAACGGAATCACATGAAACAAACAGGAAACACTTGATGAATTCAATCCACTTTAGTCTGAATAAGTGTTTCACAGTATTTTCAAGGATGGTCAATTAAACAAAACATGAGAACAAGAACATGAAGTCTCCGTGAAATGTACATGTGCAAGCAAGTAGTATAAAATAAATTTTGATCTGATAAATATCCCATCATTCGATATGTTTAAATATATATAATGAACTTAAATGAGTGGTATATACATTCACCACTTTTTACGTTTTCATTTAGGACTATATTCTACAGGTTTCCAACGAACGAATTTATGCCAAATAGCCTGAATTTATACAAGCACTTGACGATTCACGAATGTTATTTCACCTTTTTTTCCTTAGTTTACAACATGAATTGATCATACCTCATTACCAAACTAATTGTATTTCATGAATCATATATTTGTTTTCAAATATCAGTAGTAAAAATCTATTTGGTTCTAATTCTTCTTATTCATTTGCAAACATTTCGTCTTCAACCTTGTTAAATTTGTACCTAGCATTCAACATATAATGTTATTGTTATTACTTGTGTTATTTAACTTAAAACAAGAAGTGCTTGTGAAGTAAGATTAACATGACAGTGATAAGAACAGATTTTCTGTTCCGATACTGTACATGTGTTTTAGTGATTTTTTGTCTTTCTGACAGTACTTTGCTTCGCTTAGTGAAACTCATCTGAATCAATTGTTCTGATGCAAAACATTATATGTTTCTTGTTCAATGTTATATTCATTAAAAACAACAAGTGGTCTAACGACAGGATCTAAGATCATTTGTGATTCCCTGACTGAGTCGTAGCTGACATCCTCATCCGCCATCTTTTCCTCGGTAACCATTTTATTCACAGATTTGGCTGAAAATAAAACGTTTGGAAAACGTCACCAAAATAAATATAGGATTACTTCCACAATTACACTAAACCATTTAACAAATTAAGTATTTATTTTAATTTTGCATACTTACTTTTATCGAGAGAAGTCTTTGGTTCAATAGGAATAGGTCTCCTATTATACAGAAAAAATTGATATACAGGTTCAATTGAGGTTCTTTTTAAATAAGATGGAAAGTATCTTTTTGCATTATTTTGTTCAGCCACCTTTGATACATATTCTTATAAGTCATTAAAGTTTATTCATTATATGTTTCTAGAGATATATACCCTAAATCTTTGGCGAGATCAATGATAAGAAATATACACTTAAGAAATAAAAACGCACTCAGCGAGCAAGAAGTTAATAATATAAAATACTAAATAAGTGTCATGCCTACTTTAGACGGAAGGGGAAAATTTAACCTTGCAACCTTTTTTTCGAAATTGTGATGTAGATAACTAAATAATATAAAGAAGGTAATACCGAAATTGGACCAAGTCTGTAGAAATACCGTTTTAAAAGAATTCTAAAAATTGTCCATGGTATCCATGGTAACACCATTATTATGATAAGAATACAATTTAGAATTATGTATCTAATTTTTGGGGGAGGATGGGGGGGGGGTGTAACCAATACTTGTTTAAATTTTACTAAAACTGTAAAACCCCAGTCACATTTCCAAAAACGACCAACGGCCGACGGGTTTTGAAACAAAAATGGGATTCTTCGGGTGACAGTCGGCAGTTCATCAGCCGTTGTCTTGCCCGATTTTGACCACTTTTTTTGTCGGCCGACCAATTTTTTGTCCATCGGTCCAAGTTATAATTTTTTCTGCATCGGTGGCCGATTTCTTCACTTGAAGTTGTCTGTCGACCAACCTTCGATCATCGTCCGACTATCGGCAGTCAGTTTATTAAGTCGGTGGTCCGTCGTTTGACAATAAGGGTGTTTAAATTTTCGGCCGATGGTTAAAATCAAACTGTAGCTCAGAGCTCGATGATCGGGCGACGGTTGGTCGATTTGTGAATAATTTTACCTATTAAGGATGCATAACACAAACAAAATTTTGATGCATGGATTGATATATATTTTTTGAACGGAAATAACATAAATAATTAATCCGTAAGATATAAAGAAATCTTAAGTATTATTTGCTGCATAGATATGTTTTTATGCAATTCTATACAAAATTTTGCACACATTTTAACACTGAGTCGCAATCTTAAAAAATTCTGCCACTTTGCCTTGCAAACATTACTCACGTCACCTATTTGAATATAGATCTATGAAAAAATATTGCTGATTTCTAAAGAAAAGAGATTTTTTGTGTTATTTATCTAAGTCATCGGTGTTTCTAGTAATTAATGTGACTGCTCCGTGTCGCCCGATACTTGTTTCGGCCGATCATGTTCTTTCAGCCGACAAGACCAGAAAATTGAATCGCCCGACCATCGGCTTAAATGTGACCTAGGCATTAGAGGTCTATATAGCGTTTCGACAGAAAAAGAACATTTAACAATGCAGAGGCTCAGCTGGTCTCTTACCAAAAAAGCTACAACGGATTATAAAAAGGGAACTACATCCAACAGAATGGTTAAAATGTCCTTACCAATAGTGTTTGACGATAAAAAAAATCAATATTGTCAAAGAAATCCCAAAGACAGGAACCAGAATTGCAAACAACAAAGGTAAAACGTCCTGTTTAGAAAATTGAAATGATGTCGTCTCTGAAACAGAGTATTATAAATATGATAAAACAATCAAATCAACATATAAGTTTCTGAGGGGAAAAAAGGGCAAACAGTGGTCGTCGTAAAAAAAACTACACAAAAATACAAATCTGAAAACAGGGCATACAACACGGACCTCTGAAAGAACTATATGCGGTATATTGCATATGTTTGCCCCCACAAAAGTCAAATTTTGAAAACTTCCTGAAATGTGCTGAATTCAATAAATTGTACGAGAAATATAAGTTAACAGAAAATATTATAGTTCCAGAGCAGTGTATTCACAATTTCTGTTTTTATGACGTCACAAACTAGTCCGATTTTATATCCTTTTTCAGAAAGAGGACAAAATGGACAAAATTTCAACAATTTAAGCTTTAAAATTCATAGAGCGCATGTGTGTTCAGGAACAATATTGACATATTTCATTGATATTATCATTCTACACATTATATCAAAATATCTATCCTGAACACACATGCGCTCGGTGACTTTTATTTAAAATATCGACGAAATATGTACATTTTTCTGCAAAATTCATAAAAAACTGAAATTTACGTCATATTTGTGACGTCATTACGTACATATGACGTCATTACTTATGAAATTATTCAGTGCTTTGAAGTCAGCATATACTCCCCTGTTTAAGGACTTAATTAAATATTACTCCATCAAAGTTTGATTTTGGGGGGCAAATGTTGGTTAATACCGCATATAGTTCTTTCTAGAGGTGAGATCAGATGCATAAGGATGGTAAGCATCCTCTGTCGAAAAAGCAGCTGTCAATGATATCAAAAAGCCTGGCCCCGGGATCATGAAACAGATTTAGACTTAAGTCAAAATTTCAATTATCTATAAAATCTTTAAAACTTGTTAAAGGAAACTCATAATTTGCATACAACAGCAGACTGATGATACAAAATCGGAAGGCATTTTTATTTTGGGCTGCTTGACCTCTAAAAAAAATCAGCATCTAAGGCATTTTTTGACTTAAGCTTAAGATGCTTCATGATCCTGGGGCCTGGAGTTTAATTTTTCATGGTGAATGGTTGTATATGAAGTAGAAAAGTTTTAAGTTTTTAAGGTGTACATTTTGGTCAAATGTTGTGATTTATAATTTCCATACATTTAAAAAAAATTCAATTAAAAAAATCGAAAAAAAAAATTAAAAACAGCAATCTATAAAAAAAATCTTTACGATTCAATATGACTTATTGTGCATACATACAGAATATAGGGAAGTGTTTTAATTTTGTAAAAAAAAAAAAAAAGTATGTTATGTGGTAGAAAGCATTTTTAATACTTCTTTTTACAAGTCAAATGACCAAAAATTGCCTTCATATTTGGGCGGAAAATTATTTTCAATTAGCAAACAAACTTGGCCCTCATTTTGTTACATTCATCGTACCCGTAAGGTTCATATTTCAAAAAAGAAAAACTGCTAGTATATAGAAAATTAATTTAATTATAATCTTAAAACAGCAAAATAATCATGTATAAGGAAATACTGAATTTAAGTTCTTTGTGTGAGAGAGAGAGATAGAGAGAGAAAAAGAGATTTCATGATGTGCAAAAATCCTAGTTGCTCCCTTTTCCCTAAGAAAATTGCAATGATTTAAATAGAACTCTTTTCGGCACTAACATTTACCAAACTTTTTAAAAACTGGATACATTAAAAAGAAACGGAATTTTGTCATTAAACAACCATTCCTCCACCATTTCTAAAAAAAACATTTCTTTTTTAAGAAGGATATGGAGATAACGAACAGTATTCAATATCAAAGTCCATAAAACAATTCAAAATAAGAGCAGAGCAAACACGGACCTCCGAAACATCAGAGGTGGGATCATGTGCCATGGATGAGTGAGCATCCCCTGCTGACCGGTCACACCCGCCATGTACTCCTTGTCAGGATCGGGAAATCACGGAAAAATCCGTTGTCAATTCAGTGTGTAAATAATGGATTAACAATTGGTATGAAAAACGTCAGTCAGCATTTGACTCGATGAAAAACTGTATTTGCTGACAAGGTCATTGTATCAACCATATAGCTTACGAAATGATGATTTTAAACGAGACTTCTGATATTCTTGTTTCATCGACTTAGTCAATAATTTACCTCCTTTTGGAAATTGTTCATACGAAGAGCATGCTCTTGCGTATCGAATCAAGTGAGATATATACACACCGTATGCAGGTGATGAAGGTATATTGCTGCATAAGTAAGGGAAGTTGGCGATAGAAAAGTTAAAGTAATCACGTTTATCATATAGCTTGGTTGTTAGATTACCATTAACGTCTTTTTCAAGTAAAATATCCAAGTATGAAACAGATGTTTTAGATTCTATGATATCTTTTATCTCAAGTTCACCAGGATATATCGTATCGACGTAGGAATGGAAATTACCATTGTTTATTGACAATACGTCGTCGATATATCTAAATGTCGAATTGAAGGCCACAGCAAGTGTTTCCTTCTTATCACGCATAAGATTTTGCCAAATTCTGCTTCATATATGAATATAAAAGTAAGTCTGCTAATAACGGAGCGCAATTGGTATCCATGGGAATTCCAATAGATTGTTGGAATACCTAGTCTCCAAAAACAACATAGATAATGTCAATCAGAAACTCAAGCATCTTTTTGATGTCAACTTCAGAGTACTCCACTGTCTATGATGTCCCTGGCATACTTTATACAAACTAGACAGTGATTCCTTATATTTTTATTTCATTGTGAATAAAAATGTAGATTTAGACCTTAAAAATGTAGACATAGATTTAAATTACACGAGGAATCCCATGCCATTTTCAATAGTCCTCGTCCACTGACGTCGAACACAAAGGCAACTGCACGAGATTTGCATGCATATTTGGCCTCCTGTGCGCCAGACATAGAGACAGATGTGCACGAGATTTGCATTCACTATTAGGTCTCTTTAGCTCCTGACCTGCCTAATTTACATTCCGGTAGAATCATCAAGAAAATAACTCCGCTAATTTTGAAAGAGTTATAAGAGAGAGAAAAATTAGAAATGGAAATATTTTTTTAACGCTTTTTATGAAGTTTATGAAGTTTCAGAATCGATATGGTAATTGAAAGTAATTTTGGTTGTTTGGGAAAGCAAAGATATTCAAAATATATATATGATTTTGAAGAATTTCTTCCTTAGAAAGGGAACTATGAGTATAAGTTGGATTACCACCTGTAGAATAAATCCAAGTTCTTCTAATATACATTTTTATAATGAGCCTTACAGATGAAGACAATGTTGTTACTTGTCATCAGGGACCAGTACGTACTGACCATGCAATCTATTCTATATAATCCAGGGTATGATGAAATAAAAATATAAACTTACCAACAGGACATGTACAGTTAAGGCTATTGCAGTCATCGCAATCACACCTTGTTAGGCATTTATAACCACAATAATCGACGGGACAGTCTCGAGAACAATGAACTCCATAACTACCATTGCAAGCTGAAAGAACAAGGTAAGGGACTGATGTCAAACCAATTGATATAATAATTATAAATTTTATTTTTATAATTGTCAATTTGTTCTTAGGAAGGATCGTAAGGAATCTTTCTGAAATGAACTCATCTATATGTTTTTTTATTCTAGCCCTTAAAAGAACTAGAACTGTTCAGCTGTAAATATTATTGGAATGTTTCCTTTTTCTGAGTTATGGTTTGATCCCATTTTATCGCCTCTCTCTCTGATTAGAATATAAATTTATGCTAGACATTACTTCGGTCAATTTCATTAAAATACAATAAGTACGCCATCGCTACACCAGCAGGGGTGTACTTTTGTAAAGCGTTACATGTACCACATATATTTACATATATTTATTTTTACAACTTTTTTTTACTACTGAGTAAGACACTCCATATCCGTCGGTCATAATTATACTAAAAGAATACATACCAATGCATTTATCTTTGATCTGTTTGTAGTTGGTGCAGCATCTTATGGGCCTATAGGGAAAAAAACTAAATTGAGAGAGATTAATCCTAACAAAAAAACTATATTTAACTATAGTTTACTAAAGTTAACTATATTAAATTAAAGTTTTCAAAGTAATCAACATAGTGTCAAAGTGATCACTACAGTAAATCAAAATTTTCCAAGTGTTCACTAAAGTGACATAGTTTTAAATATAGTTTATCAAAATTTTCAAAGTTATCACTTTAGTAAATCAAAGTTTTTACAATAGAAAATCAAAGATCCATAGTGATCACTACAGTAAATCAAGGTTTTCATAGTTATCACTTAAGTAAATCAAAGTGTCAAGAAGTTCACTATAGTAAATGAAATTAAAGTTTCAAAGTGTTCACTTTAGTAAATCAAAGTTTTCATAGTGCCAGAGTTATCACAATAGTTAACTATAGTTGTAGTTAACTATAGTGTTTTTTGTAAGGGTACATTTAACATTACATTTAAGGACATGCACAATGTACTTTACCTAATAATACTTTTTTTTTTCAAAATTCAAGATTTTCTTCAATTAAAGTCATAGTGCCATCAGATGTTCATAGACAAAAAAATCCCGATGAATTACAAAGGCTTTTTGAAAGATAACATTTCTTGGATGATTCAAAGGATATATATATAAAGATTTCTGAACATAATTTAGATGGTTCGTTTTATCCAAACTTGTTTTGGAAGAAGTGTACAATACCATATATAGATATTAAAATATAGTGCTCACACAGTTCCTTCAAGTATTGGAACTCTTCAACTGAATGGAAAAAGACAAAAATCAAACTGTTATTCACAAGAAGCTTCATTTCAAAATGTTAGTAATTAAATCTAACTTACTCGGATTTAGTTGAACAAACTCCGTCATTTTCTGTTCGAATAGAACAAACAAAATGCAAAAATAATGATATTTGTATAATATTTTTCAACATTTGTTTTTTTAGTTTGGAATATGATGCTCAACAGAATGAAGTTGTGAATTTTACGAAACTTTTAATACCCTTATTATCATTTAAAAATTTCTTTAAAAGTTTCCGGGATTTATTCCTGAACCAATCTAAAGCATACTTGTACTTATATATTAAAAGGGGAAGCGTTTGAATGGAATAGCATTAAATTATACTGAAACGTAAATTATAAGATATTGCATTTATTCGAGAAAATTAATAAACAGTTGTTTTCCAGTGCTGTATATCTATAACAGTTAAATCAAATTTTCATGACCTCTTACGATATTAATGATAAATAATAACAATTTCTTTCTGTTTTCAAACCACTTTTTAGGGAATTTGATACGTAAATAGCTTATTTTGTGTTTGTTTTAGTGTATTCTGTAGAGCAGAGCGATATTTAGAACTCACTTAACCCGGATTCGTCATCTATGCTTAACCGCATGTCGCAGTTGTTACAGCGTTAGTTCTAGAGTCGAGAAGTAGGGAGCTGATCCTTACGTAAAGAGTTCAAATTCCACTGCTGGACGTGGAGACCGATCCTTCGATCGGATAACACTTATATATCAAGGTCGCAGGAGTTGTTGGCACGAATAAGATCCTGCACTGCTTAATGACCCCGAGAGCCGAGTATGTCTAAATTTGCATCCTTCTCCCAGCAAGTGTTAGCTTTACACTTGATGATTGAAAGATTTTGGAAAGGGGCATACACAAGGGCAAACAAGCAAAACAAATATATCGACGATGGAAATTATTATAATTTTCCAGAGACTTCCGAGTATTCCATTCCGAGGTCTCTGGTTTTACCCTACACCTATAACCCTAACCGGATCTTGATGCAACTCATCCACAATCTCAGTTTTTATTATATACCTAATGTGTATCACTCAATTTTACTGTTGATTTTACGCAATCACGTGACGTTGTGATCCGACTTTCCGGATCACCCCACTGTGGTTTTCTGAATCCATATCACCACTCTCTGAAACTGATGACGTAGTACGCAGAAACGTGACAATATTTTTCTTGCGCGTTAAAAAGTCCCTTGTTATTATGCTTTGTTTTATGGATAAATATTATACAATTCATCTCTAAAGGTTTATTTTGCCAAATTTAGCTTATTATAAATGGGTAAATAATAAATTTATCATTATAACAGTAACTTGTTCCGAAGGGCCGTATCACGTCTCGTTGACAGGTGCGGATCGTCAGATCAAACTCGACGCTTCGCGTCTCGTTTGATCTGACGATCCGCGCCTGTCAACTCGACGTGATACGACCCTTCGGATCATGTTACTGTTATAATGATACATATGTATCGAGGTAATTTTCGAGGAATAAATGAGTAATTAGCAATAAGAAGCGCCACCAGAGACTTTTGAAACGATTAAATTGACAAGAAAAGAGTTTCTCAAAGCGAACGATGTCATAGTTTGTATTGATATACATGTATTAACAAAATACAAACATGAAGTGGGGGTGCCTGAAATTGCGTTCGGAAACCTTGTGGTAAAAATAAGTAGGGATGCTACATATATGAAACATGTGCATGTAAGTCAAATCGTGAACCTCAGCTAACGAGTTCACCATTGACCGACACTCCTCGAACTTTGGAATATACACCACCTGTTCAGTGGAGCAGGAGGAGTTTGGATCATTCCTAAGAAGAAGGTACAGTTTGAGCTTTAATGTGTCCTAAAAATTTAATATTCTTTGAAGAAGTTATGAAATTGGCCTTAACAAGAGCTGAGTAGATGAATATGATTAAACATTGAAGAATATGGCATCAAGGCGGAACGTTCTGGAAATATTATCTCATTTATTTGGTAAATTTCTAAGTTTAATACGGAAAAACCTCAGAATGACTCATTTCTGTTCTTGTTTTCCTTTAAAAAATAGTGTGTGCCACAGTCGCCGACTTCAATTTTTGGATGTATTATGTAAGCTGCTTCGAAAAATCACATATCTCAAAATCATTGTGGGCGACGGTGGCAGAGTATGTTTTCTGAAAGAAAATATAACTGAAAATAGATGTCTTCTGCAACTTTTTAAGAAAATACGGGAAAATGCACAAGCTGATGACGCCACAAAAAGAATTTAGGAGGTCATATGAGAAAAACGATTTGTGAATTCTTACTGCATAGAATTCCTATGAATTAGAGAGAATGAATTTTAATTTCTTATATCACTTTCATGTTTTAGAAAAATACAGGGTATAATTTGTATTGAAACTGTACCTTGTTCTTTCTTTTAGTGCTGAAAAAGTTCCTGCTGAAACTTTTCAATGGCTCTAGAATGATGTCCTTCCTGCTGGCTACAGTTTTTCATTTAACACCACTTACACAAACAAAAAACAGAAAGACCTGTGTTTATTGGATACTCGTTAACACATTTAGCTTCGCCTTATTAGACTCTCAAAGTAATCAAGATAATTTCTTCAAGTCCATGCTAGCCTAAATTGGTTGTACTCCATTTTGCCTTTGCATGTTCGAATCTTAGCATTTAAGGATTTTTTTTGTATTAACCGCAACAAATCGAGTAAGTTTTTTTAGTCTAAAAGCAACTGAAGAGCAAAAAAATATACTAGGGTTGACAGAGCTATTCAGTAAAAGTACACAAACAGCGCCAATAATATCTCAATACACATTCTTGGCTGCTTAAGTGTAAGTGAAACAGTGGTTTGCCCGTTTTGAAATTTCTAGAAAATTCATAGCGTATTTGAGGGGAATTTTTGAAAGTAAAATTGTGATTGAGCTTTCGTAAAATTAATGATAACTAAAATTAGTAAATTGACTTGCTTGACTTATTCCTGTTCATTCTTTGGGGAGCATAGGGCTGCAACCACACCGCATCATCGGACTCTGTGTTGGGCAATGTTTTATTAGGGTCCAGGTAAAAAATGCCTCTTTTGCCTCCATTTCCACGGTGTCCCTTTTCGAGGTTTGCCTGGGTCAACCAACCTTCCTCTTTCCTTGTGGTTTCCAACGCAGGGTCTGTTTTGTGATAATTTTTTTTAGAGTTTGCGTAAAGTAGGCCATCTGATATTAAGGATATGGATACTTTTTGATATAAGACTGTAGTTATTTTTAATTGTTTGATTTGCCTTCCAGGTCTCGGAACCATATAAGAGAACTGCTTAATATTAGTAACATTCTATGGGAATCGTCTAAGGAGAAATATATTAATCGCACATTAAGGACATTATCTTCCAGCAAACAAAAAAAATAACCTGAATTTTTATCCGACCTAATGAAATATTAGGAGATAACGAACAATATTCGAGCTCAAAAGTCCATTAAAATACAAAAAATCAGAGCAGACCACGTATAGACATAACTGGGAAGGATCGGGTGCTATGGAGGAGTGGAGATCCGCTGCTGACCAGTCAAATCAGTGGAATCCTTGTCACGATCAATGAAATGACGGGAAAATCCGTCGACAATTCTGTCATCATGTAGGATCATACCATTTGTATAACAAGTGTTTTCCTTTTTAACATAAAAAATTTTAAGGGAGAATTACAAAATAAGTCTGCTAATACCGAAGCGATGAGGATCTAGCTGTGTATAATACTTCTCTAAAATTTCAGTTCATCTAAGGATCAGATTTGATCGAGTGTGATATGACCTACATAATAATGCCTAAAGAAGTAAATTTAAGGTAGTTCGACCCTCAGGTTTATAGAAATAGGAGATAAGTAATCAAAAATACTCATAAAAGTATCTCTGAATCCACAAAGTTATTGTTAGCTAATAAGCATTGGTATCTAAGGCTAGATTCAAGAAAAACTTATTTCTCTAAAACTGTATCAACTTTTTCTGCTTTTATAGGGTACAAATGTCAACTTTTCTACGACCTTTTCTAAGACTTCTTATTTCTTTAAAACTGTATCAACTCTTTCTCCCTTTATCGGGTACAAATGTCAACTTTTCTAAGACCTTTCCTAAGACTTCCAAAGACCTTGAATCTTATAAAGATGAATAAAATGAAAAATTGTAGCATGAAAAAATTAAATTTTCAAGCTTCATTTTGATGCATTTCAAATTAAACATAAATTTTTGGACTTAACCTTCCTGGCTGAGGATTGGATATCCTTAATTACCTTCCATACACCAACGAATGTTTTTTGGACTATAAAAAACTAGATTTCATTAAGATGTTAATATGGAACGTATCTGTCTATTTTCATGAGGTCCCGTCTTTTACTCCCAGAAACAAGATGTGTTTGTGAAACACTGATGCGCCGGTTTGGCAGCTTATGCACGGGTTGGTTTCTCAAATGCTGGTCAAACTCTCGGTCAAGGTCAAAACTGTTGGTATCAAGAGAAAATTCTTTTCTTGTCACAATGAATACTCTTGAAAAATATGACAGACCTTGTATTAACTGTTCAAATTATGACCATGGTTAAATTTTTTTTATGTGTGTCGACCTTTAAGGTCAGGGACAAAGGTCAAAACTATCTATACCCATTGAAAGGTTTGTCACAGTAAATACAAATTAAGTGAAGTATGAAAAAACTAGCTTCAATTATACAAAAGTTATGCTGAAGTTAAAGTTCGGAACATTTTTTGTAAAATTTCTAAAAACTTCAAAGTCAAGGACATGAGGTCAAATTTGGCGCTACACAAAGAAGGATACACCAATGAAATATGAAACCCATATCCCAATCCACTCACTCTAAAGTAATCGGCAAGGTTTAATTTTTGCAGACAAAAAGACAGGCAGACAGATAGACGACGGAAAGGATAAACACTTTATTATACATTGTACGTTCGAATCTTTGATTGGAGGTGGGGTTAAAAGTATTTAGAAATAATGAAGTTTTGGTGAACACAAATTACTGTTGTTAACCTAATTTGGAGAATGATATGCACATTTAGTTTATTTATATAGCCTGAATGAAATGTTAAGAAGGATCGACATTATGACAAATTGGTTAATAAACTTAAAGTTTTTATGTATTTAATTTTATACCTAAGGACAGATAACTCTAACAATATTGATATAACATATAATTGGAACTTTTTAGTGTGCAGTGTATAGAGGGTTCTTAATTATATATAAGTGAGGAATTAAAACTTAACTTTATACAAGTGATAATTTTTATATAAGTGACACATAAAAATATCTTGTCACAAGGAAAACAGATTCATTTAGGGGTTGGAACATATAATAGGTCTTTCAACTAATTTTTCAAGTTGCACATATCATAAAAAAACATTTGATAGATCGTTTTATATGCTCGTGAAATTCTCAAAAACAAGATTATTACGAAAGCCCAGAAGGCTCATTCGAGATTCGAGTTTCAAAGTACGAGATTCGAAATTCGAGATTCGAAATTCGAGTTTCGAGATTCAAGATCCAAACTAACCAATCAGAAGCGAGTTTCAAAGTACGAGATTCGAAATTCGAGATTCGAAATTCAAGATCCAAACTAGCCAATCAAAAGCGGGTTCAACATTTGATTACTCCCCTTTATTATGTTTTTACTATGAAGAAATCGTTTAAAATAATTATAACAAATGGGTCATTTAATTATATTACAATGCAAGAAAGAGTGTTATATATATTAGAAGGAAATTTTAATAATTATTGGATTTTTGATCAGAAAAATATACTTCAATCTATATTATAGCTTCTTAAATATTAAAAAAATTACTTATATCATGAGTATATATATTTATTTGTATTGTCTTCTAAACTTAATTTTTATGTATTTTCCCGCATAGGAAAACCAAATGTACTTGTGGACAGGGCACCCCCCCTCTCGATATTCAACCCCAGGGCTTATTGGACTTTTTTCACAACATATATCTAATACACTTATTCATCGTGTGTTCAATGCCAAAAAAAATAGTAAAAACCCAGAATAATCGCTCAACACAAAAAATACCCCACTATACATTATAAGTTTGTTTACGTTGTACGCCCGCTGCTATTTCTAGGTTTAAAACCATGCATTTATTTTAACTTAAAATGTTGATTAAAATTAACTGTCTCTACATATATTTCTGTCTTAGTCCATGCTATCGGATTGACTCTGCATCTCGTAATAATCCCATATTTTCTCCTTAAATGACACCTCTCTTGTATAGTGGGGAGGGGTAATGTATAATGGTTTTTTTTTTTGGTTAAACGATTATTCTGGGGGTTTTACGCCCGTGATGTTTTCGTATTGTACACATTAATAAGTGTAATAAATATAATTTGTTAAAAAAATTGTCCAGTAAGCCCTGGTATTGAATATCGAGGGGGGGAGGGGTCCTGTCCACAAGTACCTGTGGTTTTCCTATGCGCGGAAATACAAAAAAAAAATAAGTGTAGAAGATAATACAAAAATATATATACTCCTGATATATGTAATCTATTTAATATTTAAGAAGCTATAATATAAATTGAAGTATATCTTGCTGCAAAAATCCAATAATTATTTAAATTTCCTTCTTATATATATAAAACACTCTTTTTTGCATTGTAATTTAATCAAATGACCCATTGGTTATAATTATTTTAAACGATTTCTTGATAGTAAAAACATAATAAAGGGGAGTAATCTAATGTTGAATCCGCTTTTGATTGGTTAGTTTGGATCTTGAATCTCGAAACTCGTATTTCGAATCTCGTATTTTGAATCTCGAATCTCGAATGAGCCTTCTGGGCTTTCGTAGATTATAACCTCAGTTGTTTTGTTCACAAACGTGTTGACGAAAACAAGGAGATTGTTTTCACGCTGTCTGAAATAACGATATTGAATGTAATCAATTATTAAATAACGTCCCTCTCGAAAATTTTTCACACATATGGAGACGCCACCCTTTGCCGATGGAGAACTACAAATTTTGACATATATTTGGGTATACTTGTCACTCAAGTCCATTGAGCAGTGAGGAATCTTTTCGTGCCGGCACCTACTGTGATACGGGACCTTGACCGATCTCCATGTCCCACAGGGAATCGTACCCATGACACAAGGATCAACTCCTTTTTCCTCAACTCAAGGAGCAGACACTCTTAGCACTATGCTGCGCAGGCGACTAATACGGGAACAAAAAATTTCAAATAGAGCACACGATTAGCATATACTGTTCCCTGTGGAAAAAAACAATTACTTGTAATAACATTGTCTTTGCTTGAAAGCCTCATTCTTCAATTGTATTTTAGAAGAACTTGGATTTTATACTACAAGTGGCAATAAGTTCAGCTTATATCCAAAGCTCGCTTTCTTATGAGGAAATTCTTCAGAATTATATGTCAGTTTTGAATATTTCTGATATTCTAAACAAGAAAACATTTGAATTACCACACCTTTATTGGATTCCAAAACTTCACAAAATATACTTAAACAGAAACATAGCGGGTTCCAGTAAATGTTCTAATATGCCTCTTTCTTTACTCCTCATTAAAATATTACCAGTAATGAGGGGAAATCTTCAGGAGTACTGTGCTACACAATATTCAAAAACGTGTGTGAATCAAAGATGAATATTTAAAAATTCAAAAGAATTTTTGGAAAATTTGAATGCACAAAATCTTACCAATATAAAAAGCATAAATACTTATGACTTCTCAACGTTATGTACAACCATTCCTCACTATAAATTAAAAGTTCAGGCTCTGTAACATCATTGACAGCTGTTTTTTTTTTCATTAAGAATGGAACTCCCAAAGTTACTCAACTTCTCATTGATCATTTGAAGAATTACTTTAATTTGTTGAAAAACATTCTGTTTCTACACACAAGTACTCTGAAGTTGATATTTAAAAGATACCTGAGTTTCTGATTGACATCTGATCTATGTGATTTTTGACCACACGGGCTTTAAGATATCTCTCAGTTGATTCAATACGCAAGAGTATTACGTATGAACGATTTCTAGTGTAAAGAAAACAAATTATTGAGAAAAAATTAATGAAACTTTTTTTCCTCATCCAAATGACTCGCCTCCACTTCCTGCATTGGGATTCGAACTCACGACCTTCGGATCAACTCTTTACCGAGCGACTCTAGAGCAGACACTCTAACACTGTGCCATGCATGTGAGCATGACACCTGTAAACACCTTTGATTTGAGTTACAGCATGCAAAGATAAGAATCAATATCTTTTCTCGAACATCCGACATTCATGTCTGTTGACTGATCTATGTCTTTTCCAACTTTTATGCGCACACGTACAATGAGAAGGGAGAAAAATAAAGCAAGTAATATTTAGGTTTTGGATGTTTTAGGTTCTGAAACCTGATAACTTCAAACTTACACTGCTTATACAAAGGGCAAGAGCCATCTTATGCATAAAATGGCCCTGTACGTATATCAATTAATTAACTATCACCTTCTTTCCATTTTCATATATCAAAATAAAGTAGACAATTGGTGCTTTCAATGACATGTTCGGCAAGCCTCGCCCTCTATCACGTTTTCTTACCCTCGCCCAAATATCGCTTATATTTCAAGACAGTTATCATGTATTTTGTTTATCCTGCAACATATTTCTTACATTTGAACGTCCAGAACAAGCTATTTCCGACAGATTTAGGCACATCTCTGCAGTTGAAACTATGACGCCATGGCGTAAACATTGCAGTATACGTGACGTCACAATGCTTTTGGAACGTCGGAATACATGCACGAGGCTTTATTAGGGCAGTGACCGGATAAAGCTTTGGTTTATTAGGTTACCTTTATTAGGTCAATGCAAGGGGCAGTTGCAGGATAAAAATACTGCATTTGCAACCTAAACTGAGCGGTTTTGAATTTTCAGAAATTCTTAGGGCCAAATAAGGCCCAAAGTGGCTCTACCTCTTTTGTATTTTTGTCATTTTGTTCGTCTATGCGTCATGGTTTTGCGTTCATAATAAGAAATTCAAATGAATTGGTCAAAACTCTCGCTCGTCATAAATAAGCTGTACACGAACATACCACTTTATGTCTTACCCCATTCCTCTGTTAGATTTTCACTTAAAAATACTAATTAAGCGATATTTGAATTCTTTTCTTAAGTTGATTTTAAATGGTCATATATTACGAATAGTGTCCGAATCTCACCCCTAAAAAACAACGAAGAAATGAGTTTTATGCGAATATAGAATTTGTCTATATTTTTCCTTTCATTTTTTGGGTCTCTTCTTTGTACTAATTATAAGTTCTAGACACCTCTTGATACAGATGATAAAGAATGAATATGTATATTTGAAAAATGTCGAATTAAGACTGAGTGTGTCCTCTTTCTAGATTTGAAAAATGTCGAATTAAGACTGAGTGTGTCCTCTTTCATTTTAACTCATTAATTTTTCCTCACCTTCTGATTCATTTATTTGCAATTAAGTACTGGCGGCTACTGATTTTACCTATGGTAAATACATATTGGCCTATATGGTTAATTTTTTTTTTTTTAGAAAGTTTGAACTATAGTTTGTGCAGGGGAAGGAAGGAAAATTCTAGAAAAGCATTTTGAAGTTCACGACAAAAAAATTTACTCGTTAGCAAACATCCGTGTACATAGTCACAATCATTTTTACTACAGTTACAAATAAGGTTACATCTTGGACCATATGATGGATAAGCGCAGGGAATATTGCATTCCAAGCCATAGTATCCTGGTGAACATTCTATCAAATATAAGCAAGCCTTAAGTGTTCTAAAATGAAAGATTTTAATACAATTTAAACAATATATAAAATACTTATCATTAAACTAAACAAGTAGATGTACAGACTGATCATTCGTAATGGAACGATTTTCGTATGAAAAGATAACAATCTTAGACACAAGACCTTTGAAAAGAAATTCAATTATGAAAGTCCAGAGGTTATTTGAGTACAATATAAAAATGTAATTTACCTATACAATCAGTTCCGTTATAGTAGTAAAACGAGCAACATACTGGAACATCGCCTGGTCTGAAAGATAATTAAGATAGAATATTTATTATTATTCATTCTCAGTTTTCCAAATTATTGTTTCATTTAACCATATAAATTGCGTTTTAAAAAACTCTACTTAAATAGCATTTCAGCAAAACTTTAAATACAATGCAATATTCCATGAGAATATTTTATGGGCTTACGAGTGAGTGAATGATTAAAAAAAATACTAAACGAGATAACAAAGCAAAATAAAATTTTCAAAGTTGACTTCATGCCATATTTAATTGAAAAATCTGTATTAGAAAAATCAAAAGCGACATCATATTTTTACGGAAGCCCATTTAGGACCTATAAAAATATTTTTGAAATTTGATATAACGAATTGTCGAATTTGTTATAACGAATTTAATTCATTATAACAATTTCTTCAAATTGTTTTAACGCTTTAAATCTATTGTAACAAATTTCTTGAATTCATTATAGCAAATTCTTTAAATTGTTATAACGAATTATATTCGTTAAAACGATTTCAAAAATTTGTTAAAACAAATTAAATTCGTTTAAACAAATTCTAAAGTTTGTTATAACGAATTGAATTCGTTTAATCAAATTTAATAATCAGGGAGTATAGAAAAATATATATGAATTCGATATAACGGTTTGTCGAATTCGTTTAAACGTTGTAACAAATTATGGAATTCGTTTAAACGAGTTTAATTCGTATTAACAATTTTTTTTTAATTCGTTATAACGAAATCAAGAAATTTGTTATAATATATTAAATTCATTATAACGAATTCAAAGAAATTGTAATAACGAATTAAATTCGTTAAAACAAATTCGACAATGTGTTATAACGGATTCAAAAATATTTTTCGATAGGTAGGCTTCTGTATATTTTGAATTGTTTCATTGATTTTTTTTTTTTAGAAACAGCATATGCCATATATTGGCCATTATAAGTTGTTGGATTTTTAGTAAAGGTTAAGGTATACCTTTACTCAGATGACTAAAAATTTCACTGATAAGAATGAAAAAACACCTATTGCACATTGTAAACATATGATTCCTGTGTTAAATTTCAATTTCAAAACTAGGTCAATGACCACTTTTCATGCTAGTCGCCCCTGAGTATTTTTCGTGATATACCTAAATTTTTCACACTATAACCATTTTTTTCTTCACTCACAGAATGTTTCAAGCAACAACACTCTTTATATAATGAAATATTACAGAAATGGTACAGCATTGCTTCATATAAATAAACGATTAGAGTTTGGGCCATAAAATTTGAAAATTAAAACAGTCCGAATTTCCTCTGTCATATTTATATTTTTTCCCAATTTTAATTGAATATCATAAAAATCTGAATGATTAGAACTCTAAATTATTTATAGTCTCATGTTACTTTTGTTGCCCTAATTCTAATGGTATTAATATTATATGGGGTCAGTGATCAAATTGAGATAGGCTATGTTGTCTGGAATGGTTTTTGTTCATATTTTTAAATTACTTTATTTAATGCCATGAGTTTTAACTCATATAATATTTGCAAAATAATGTCTAAAAATACATGTAACCTTTACATTGTGATTGAAATAGCAAGAAATAAAAAAAAATTCAAAATTGAAAAATTTATCAAAATTTAGTACGAATTTCCTCTGCATTACCATACATTGACTTTTGTTCCTGTATATTTTCTTCAAATGATAAAGTATTCAATTCTTAAATTGATATTGAGTTAAAACTTGATTATTATATCCATTTAAAATAATTTTTGATTTAACATATTATACTTTCTAAAATTTCTTTTTAATCTTTTTTCAGAAACCTGTGTTAACGTCATCCTTAAAGTCATTTGAAAACACTAATTTATTTGTAAAGATGTTTGAATATATCCCGCTTTGACAACGTATTTCAAGTCATGTAACTTAATTGCACTTAACGTGGTATTTTGCAAGGTGTTTGTGACTGGTCAACAAGGAATGATTTCTTCTCTTAGGCACCTGACCCAACCTCTGGAATTTCTGGGATCCGAGTTATAAGTGTATTTTTGATCAGTCAATGTTAATTTATCATATAAGTACTTAAAAACCAAAGGAACGGGAAACTAATATCTATCTATTATCTTAATATTTTATAAATAGAAGTTCTTTCATAATTAAAAAAAACACAACAAGATTGCCGCTTTTCTTGTGCAGGAACAGCGCGCTGAACCGCTCGGCTATCTAGACAAATCACAAAACTTGCTTTCGATGCCGATGGAGTTCTCGCGGCGCTTCCCTTCACTACACGGTCATTGAGAATAGAAGTGAGATACAGATACTGCTAGGAGACAGATTCCGAAGGTCAAGAGTTTAACCCCGGGCTGGGGCGGAAGTGGGTATCCATGTTAAAGTGAATTTCTTTGTGCTTTCTATATTAATATTTCTTCACTTAGGGCAGTTATGTTAGTTTAAGAGTTGTTGTAAAATGTGCTTTATAAATAATAATTAATTTCATTACAACATGTATTGGTAACAATCCTCTGTTAAAACTAATGTCCAAATAACTGTATCTCACTTCTATTCTCAATGACCGTGTAGTGTAGGACAGCGCCGCGAGAATTCCATCGGCATCGAAAGCAAGTTTTTTGACTTGCCTAGATAGCCGAGCGGTCTAGCGCGCTGTTCCTGCACTGCTAGGAGACAGATTCCGAAGGTCGAGTTCAACCCAAGTTCAACCCCGGGCTGGGGCGGAAGTGGGTATCCATGTAAAAGTGAATTTCTTTGTGCTTTCTATAAATATATATATGAGCTTTTCTGTTCACATTTTGTCCGTCGTCCGTCCGTACATCCGTCCGTCCGTCTGTCCGTCTGTCTGTCCGTCTGTAAACTTTTCACATTTTCGACTTCTTCTCAAGAACCACTGGGCCAATTTTGACCAAACTTGGTACAAATTATCCTTGGGTGAAGCGAAATTTAAATTATTAAAATAAAGGGCCAAGTCCCCTCACAAGGGGAGATAATCAAGAAAAGACAAAAATGGGGTGGGGTCATTAAAAAATCTTCTTCTCAAGAACCACAGGGCCAGAAAAGCTGAAACTTATGTGAAAGCATTCTGGGGTAGTGTTGATTCTAAATTGTTCAAATCATGACCCCCGGGGGAAGGGCGAGGCCACAATGGGGAATCAAATTTTTTCATAGAAATATATAGGAAAATTTTTTGAAAATCTTCTTCTCAAGAACCACTTGGCCAGAAAAGCTGAAACTTATGTGCACATGGAAGGATCCTGGGGATCTGTAGATTTCTAAATGTCTAAATTATGATCAGTGGGGTAGGTTGGGGATGCATTTTGTATTACAAGGAGGAAATCTGGTAAAGAACAGAATGGTCAACGCTTCTCAGGTGAGCGATATGGCCCCTGGGCCTCTTGTTTTAGGGAATAAGGAAAGTTTTCTAGAATGAGCGTGATTTGTTTAGAACTTTAAAAGATATTTTTGAATATTTTCATCCACATTTAAATGAAATAAAATTTACTTCATTTGAGGGATTTGTTGTGTATTTCATAGAATACATGTATAATAAGAAAAAGAATTTCAATTTTTTAAAATACAAACCCGAAAAAACTGTGAAAACATTGCTTTTAGACACCATGTGTGAACATTTTATTAAAGGTGTATAGACACAGATTTGAAGTTAATATTTTCTGTATAATATTACGACTTATAGATTGTAATAGCATTTCACACAAAAATATATTAAAAATCTTTGTTTATCTAAAAGTTATTAAAACTTCAAATTTTTGGACGAGTTTCATTGGCACATCCTTGCACTTTCTCAAATTTTAATTTCATTCTTAATACTTAGGAAAAGTGGCAATGACGATACTTGTGAAGGAGTTTTACTTTCGAACATTCCTACTCTGAATATAATTATTTTTCTGGATTAAAGTTTTAAATTTTTTCATTAATACAAAACAAGATCACCAATTTTCCTAGGTATAAAGAATAAATGTAAAATTTGTGATAATACAATGATGTGTCAATCAAACTCAACCAAAAGATTTGAAGTTTAGATAACTTCTAGATGAAATAACATTTTCTATATATGTTTGTATACGAAATGTTATTAAAATATATAAGTCGTTCTATTATACAGAAAATATGAACTTAAAATCTGTGTCCATGTACCATGTAAACTTTAATACGATTTCAAGAAAATGTAAATTGATAGACCAATTCGTATTATAAGATGAAGACTTTGATTATTTTATCAACATCACTTGTCATAATTTTTTCTACACAATTATTTGTATGCATATGCATGTAGCATGCTCTTGTGTATCGAATCAACTGAGAAAAGGGGCAATTAAGATTGCTTCACTAAATAAGGAAAGCGATGATAGAAACGTCGCCGCAATTTGAATAAAGTTCCTCTGATAAAAATAAATCCAGATATGGAACATATGTGTCATACTCTGTGCAATATGCATTTTGTTCAATTCCAAAGAGATATATCGAATCAACGAAGGAATGAAAATGAAAATTGTTGAATCATAAAATGCTGTCTTTATATCTGTATGTCGAATTGATGGCAATGGCAAGAGCCTTCCTATTTTCATGCAATTTTTTTTCTAAGTATTTAACTTTAGATTTATTTGCTGATAAGGTCAATGTATTGACCATAGAACTTACGAAATGATGACTTCAAACGAGACTTGTTTCCACAGCTTGTTTGTAAATATTTTACCTCATTTTAGAAATTGCTACGTTGAGCATCCTCTCGTGTATCTAATCAAATGAGAGATATACACCCCGTTTGCATGTGATGAAGGAACGTTTGTTTGTTTGTTTGTTTGTTTGTTCGTATGTTGTTTAACGTCCCTCGCTTTGTCAGAAGGGACCATCACATACTGACCGTGTAATCTATCATAGTCTTTCTTCACTTCTGAATTACAGAATGCAGAAGAATACTGAGTATATGATTTTTATTTTACCACTCTATTGCTTAAACCGAGATTTTAAAATACATATTGTACATTTAATGTATCATCAACAGCATGCTTTACGTAAGTACAATTTCTAAAACGAGGTAAATCAATGACAAACAAGTTTATGAAACAAAAATATTAGCATTCTTTTTTAAGGTCATACGCAACGTAGTTTCAACTTTATTGGATTCTTCCCTGGAGTTCAAGAGTTCCACTAAAAGAAGGGCCTGTGTGCAATATTTTTATGCCTATATATATGCATCTGTATACCTCTCTAAAACAATCTTTGATGAAAAAAAAATCTGGAATTTATGTTTTGTAATTTTTGTACATTTTTCTTTGATTAATGAATTTTTTTCAAAATAATTCAAAATTTGATAAAACTCCTGGTAACGCATGCTGATTTTTTGTCTAAGAACATGTAATGGTATTACAAATTTATATTAAGAATATCTTGAAAAGTTATCAGTAGGTAAGGTACCTTGCGTATGTCCTTAAAGTCATCATTTCGTAAGTTCTATGATCGATACAACGACCTTGTCAGCAGATACAATTTATCATTGAGTAAAATGCTGACTGACGTTTTGTTATTCCATTTTTACACACAGACAAAGATATTTCCGTTATTTCACGATCATGACAAGGAGCATACGGGGGTAGTGACCGGTCGGCATGGGATGCTCACTTTTCCATGGCACCTGATCACACCTCTGATGTTTTGGAATTCCGTGTTTGCTCTGCTCCTATTTTGTATTGTTCTATGGATTTTTTATCTTGAATACTGTTCGTTATCTCCTTATATTTCATCAATTTTGACATTTAAGGTCATCTTATTCATGCATTGTCCCTTGCCTGGCGTAATCTTGAACAGAATCCATTAAAATGATGAAATTATGACGCCAGTTGAAAGATCGGGGCTTCCTAAATTTAGACCCTTTGAAAATTAATGACTTAAGGGCCTTGTTGCAGCCCGGAGGACCGGACTGCTCTACATATAAGTTTAAGTGTTGGTATATGGGGATTGAGGTGGGATAAGTTAATATACAGAATTAAAGGTTTTCTAAATATTAAAAAGATTGTTAATCAGAATGTTCTTTCCTTTTATAAATTACGAGATACACAATATAACTACTTCCATCAATTGCATCTGTAAAAATATATAAATTTCTCATATTTAATACATAAAGTTGCTTCTCATTTACTATCGCAAAAACGACAGGTCCCTTTTTTGAGAACATCGAATTTTACCTATCGGATAAAAACGTACTTTACACACTTCGTGTTTTATATTCTTAAAATGAAATACATTTTTGAAAATAGGTGATGCATGTATCAGGTTTCAATTTTTATTTTATGCAGCCAACATTTACTTGAGGAATTGATAAAGTTGAAAAGGGTATCGTTTTTTTTCGATTTTCATCCGACTATAATTTTTCAAAATATTCTCGACTGTCGTCTCCATCATTTAGACGCATGCCTTTTTCACACATATCGAAGCGGTTTGATGATTAAGACTCATTTCCATTGTTTACTTTATTTATTTCCAGGGCGACAATTGATGGTTACATCAATGTTTTCTTGTTATTAACTATATTTATGTCAACAGTAATAACGTGCCCAGCTGAACTATATTTGTATGGTGAAGAAGAACGTTATATTTTAGATATTCAATATCTTGGCCCTGTAAAGTTTTCTTTTAATCAAAAAGTTCGGAAGCAGTAGTCGATGTTTATTTGTAGGAAATACATGCTGTAGTCTTCAACTTTAAATATTAAATATGATAGAATACAATAATGGAACTTTTTGTGATTAATAATATTACTTATATTAACCGCGTCAATTCCTTAGTAAGCATATTGCAATTAGAGTTTATAAAAACAGGTTGATTTAGCTGCATTCTTCTGTAAAACGTGGAGGTTTTAACAACCTATGATTTGCAATATCTATAACACAGATCAGAGCCTGTATTCTGATGTCGAGGAATCAAAAAATGTACTTTTCTGTTTTTATATATGTTTTAAAAGTCCCATCACTTTTACATTGTTACACTCTTGGCTGAAAAGCTTTTCCAACACTATCGACAATGTCATTACATCCATATGGAAAGGCTCTCCCTAGTTTTTTTTTAATCCAATGTTCTTCTACGTGTGCCCAGTGAAAGACTGTTTGTGTGATGGTAAATCTTTTTTTTTTTTCAAAATTCTAACTTAAATTGATAAAATAGAAAGTTTAAGAGTTTCGTCTTTGCTTTGCTCCTATTTTGTACTGTTTTATGGACTTTTGATCTTGAATACTGCTTGTTATCTCCATAATTATGTTTCATAAAACAAAATTAAAACGTAGTAATTTCGTATCCTCATGTTGACCTTTTTGCACTTAAAATTGAGCATTTACCAAAGAAAGGACTAGAGGAACACCAAAATGTAACACTTGCCTTAATTAGTTTGCATGCAAAACTTAATTACAACCCATGACATGCGACGTGCCACGCATTGCCTTTTTTCGGCGGACTGCCTCTTTAAATATAATACACAATTTAATTGCAGTTGTCCGTAAGGTTCCATCACATACTTGTGGTTTGGAGACGTTATTGATGTCATGGTTGGATCAGATGCTTCGCCTGTGAAATTTAAGAGAAAACGTGACATTTTGTATGCAAACCCCCATGTCTGTAACATTTTTCTTCAGTAAAAATTATATATAATCACACTTACATGGATTTATGGATTTTAACACGCGGAAAAACATAATTCGTCTCATTAACCATGTTAATTTCAGGTACAATTACACGAACTATTTTTTTTTAAAATCTCATGTATATTTTTTATCATAATCAAAATAAATTTCACATTTTTACCTCTTTCTTTTATAAATAGACTTTACTTTAAATGATGGAACATCCTCTTCTCGATTGTCAAGCCATTTTGTGGGTCCTGATTTAGATCCAGTGGATCTGCCACCATGTGGAACTTACTCTTAGAGAGCGCTGTGTTGTACCTGGATATGACCCGGTTTTCACTAGGAAGATAATTTGTTTTTAAAACTGATTTTTAAAATTCTAGTAGTAAAACGTCTGGAGTTTCTACATTTAAAATTTCTGCAATGGCTACAGAAAGGGGATTATTAGAGCATTTGATGAGTTTGGTGTTGTAGAGCAAACTTTTTCCACAGTGGATATTCCCTCGGAAGTCTTGCTCTAAAGCTAGCCTTTCCCCTTAGTGAAAGTCAAACTCCAGAGTTATAATATCTCTCTACAGCTAAACTCCATGTCTCCCCTTAAATATCAACAGAATTAATCTGTCAAAAAGGGATAACTTCGATTTAGAGCCTTACTTCTTCGCAAGATTTGCTCTAGGGGGATACTTTTCCATTAGGGGAGGTCCACTTTAGGGTCAGGTTTCCCCGTGGAAAAAGTTCATTCCCTACAATAAATAAGATGAAAGTCCAGGCTTTTTTATATCATTGACAGATGCTTTTTCAATAAAAATGGAACTCATTTATTAAGTTACCTTATCACTGGTCATTTGCAAAATTCTTTTGTGAAAAAAAAATTCTGATTGTACACACAAGTACTCTGAAAGTTGACATTAAAAAAGATGCTCGAGTTTCTGATTACGAAATATCTATGTGATTTTTTGGAGACCAGGTCTTCCAACAATCTATTAGAATTGGGTACCAACTGCGTCCCGTTATTAGCAGACCTATTTTTGTATTCAGATGAAGCAGAACTTGTCAAAAATCTGCATGAAAAGAAGAACACCAATGCTATGGTCTTCAGCTCGATATTTAGATATATCGACGAAGTATTGTCAATTAACAATGGTAATTTCCATTCTGATGTCAATACGATATATCCTGGTGACCTTGAGATGCCATAGAGTTTGAAACGTCTGATTCATATTTGTATATTTTACTTGAAAAGAAGTTAATAGTAATCTAACAACCAAGCTCTACGATGTACGTGACTTTAATTTTTCTATTGTCAACTTCCCTTACTAATGCAGAAATATACCTTCATCACCCGCATACGGAGTTTATATATCTCATTTGATTCGATACGTTAGCGAATGATATCCGTATGAACAATTTCTAAAACGAGGTAAATTATTGACAAACAAGTTGAAGAAACAAAAATTTCATCAGTCTCGTTTAAAGTTATCATTTCGTAAGTTCTATGGTCGATACAATAACCCTGGTAGCAGATACAATTTATCATTTCTATTATTTATACACTGATTTGACGACGGATTTTTCCATTATCTCCTGATTATGAGAAGGAGCACATGGCAATTGTGACCGTTCGGCACTGATTCCACATCTGAGTGTTTTGTTTGCTCTGCTCCTATTTTATATTGTTTTATGGACTTTTGATTTTGAATAGTGTTCGTCATCTCCATACGTTTCATCTAAGTTGAATCAATACCCATTCCCTTTCACGATAAAGAAGTATACAAATCAACACTTTATGGCTACTCGCTTTTTTAATGAA
This sequence comes from Saccostrea glomerata, assembly GCA_003671525.1. Classification (NCBI taxonomy): domain Eukaryota; kingdom Metazoa; phylum Mollusca; class Bivalvia; order Ostreida; family Ostreidae; genus Saccostrea; species Saccostrea glomerata. The sequence goes on from PRKT01000794.1 coordinate 117,505, forward strand.
ATAATTTTAATTTTTACGTCGATTTCATTTTGCGAATCTGGGTCAAACTGCTATTGATTAATTTTTACGTTTCAAAATTTTGCGAATGACCACTACTTTGTTTACATTTTCTTATTGTTGAATTATTTTTAAGAAAAATATTTTTGCAAATGAAATGAATCGCAAATTTGCTAAAAATTTATCTACAGCAAAAAATTCCAGATTTACGGTATTTTAAACAAAGCAATGTATTGCATCCATTTAGCATCTTCATTAAACAAAAGTAAATTTTTTTATCCTTATTTTTTTTTTGCTTCCATAGAAATAAGGTACAAATTAATCAACTCTTACTTTGCTTTGTGACCCAATATTTGATGTCTTAATTATACCCCCGCTTGAAAAGCTGGAGGGTATATAGTAATCGGTATGTCCGTCCGTCCCTCTGTCTGTTACGCTTTGGGATACCCATTTCTTATACCGCTGAATGAAATTTGATGAGACTTTCACAGAATCTTTGTTATACAATGCAATTGTGACCTCCTTTTTTACCTTTTGATCGGACACAGATTTTGGGTTTTTCAGAGCGAAACATTGACACTGCCATTTTTTCTATAGTTTTGAAGGGTACCCATCCCTTATCCACAACTCCTCCTATACCACTTGACAAAATATAATGATACTTTCACATATTCTTATTTACATGATGCCATTGTGCACCCTCTATTTTACTTTTTGATTTGACACTTATTTCGGGTCTCCAAGAGCAAAACAATGACTTTATTATAATAATCATATGGAAGGCGGGGGTATCATTTAGTGAGCTCATTGCTTACAGTACCTTTATTTTTTAAAATAATTTTGATAAATATTAAAATATATTTAAATCTATTAAAATCATTTAAGTCTATCGTTAAAAAATGTGTAACAAAGGTTATAATTTTAGGTTAAATTAAACAGAAAAATAAAACTCCACGAATTTTAATTGTAATGACCCCCATATTTTTTATTTTATGCTTCTGTAGTCTTCTGGAAAGAACATAAAGCTTAGAAAATTATAACCATATATTTTTGTGCGATTTCAGCAGTATAAAGTAAAATGTACTTGTTCCGTCTATAAAATCAAAAATAACCAGAAAGGAAACGAGATTTTGATTAATGTCAGTGGGTTACAAAATTAATTTTATGACATGTATTAAGAATGCAACAATTTCAAAAAGTACAGCTTTTTGTGTTATTATGCAAGTACACCCTTCTTAAAATGGAAGGCACATTCATACACAAAGCTATTGTTTAGACACTGTGTTTTGTATAAATTTACAGCGATCCATTTGAACACCTTTAAATAGAATTAGAATGTTAACTGATATTTTTATCACTTCAACTTTGTGAATTATTATTTTCCGTGTTAAATTGATCACATATACAGCGAAACAACAGGACGGACACTTCCGGATTGGGATGGCTGGAATAGCAGCTTGTTTAATTATTTTTGAATCTTTGTACCTTGGAACAGGTCTGGACGATTTCTAAATAAGGAAGTCAAGAGCGATAACCGTGAACTGCTATAAATATGCAGAATAAACAAGGTGCTAGTCCTTCTGACCAATCAGATAACAGCATTTAGACAAACCCATGAACAAATAAATAAAACACGTGGTTTTAAAGTTTTTTGCTCAAAAGATTTTTTTAGAACAAACTCTTTGTAAACTTTATGCATATTTAAGAATAATATAATATTTATCACAATTTTACGGTGAACAAACACGACTCGAAAGCTTAGAATACGTTTTAAGTGGGATTAAAACATCTGTCACTATAGGAGGTAGGAATCCCAACAGTTAATCTAACATTAAAAATTTGATATAAATACGGAAAATTTTCAGTGTTTTTGGCCTGACATAAACATCTTATTGAATGGAAGCTTGTCTTTATCATGTTTATTATTTTCTGAGTGTTTATTACAAAATCGTCCATATGCAGTTTCTCATATATGTAAGATATTTGGATAGGTCGTATTCATGTATAATTAAACTATTCTCTTTCCTCCATGTTTACGTCTTTTCTTATGGGTGCCGTAATGCTGCATAACTTAATAAACATTCGGCGCTCATGAAACCCGTGATATTTTAAATCTATGTGTAGTCCATACTATAAACACAAACAAGTGTGGAGTGGATCTATTCTATACACATGGAATTCAAGCAGATGAAAATCGGACGTCTAAGCAAAATTGTATTCCAACATATAGTTTATTCTGGTAAATTTTATAATTTAACTTGATAAGAAATTGCTAGTGTGATTTATTCCTCCGTAAACAATTACATTGTATCATGCATTATTTTATATTTCGTTATATCGAGATAAAAATGTCAATGTTGTTCACGGTAAATATGTGGGGAATACCGTATTCTTCAAAAGTTTTCATCTTACTTCCAAAGGTTTTTTGTTAAAAAAATCTTTTTGAGGAAAAAAAACAAAAGCACATGTTATCTCTTTGTTCTTTTAGAATATGTTTTGGAGTGTGTAAAAATGCTGTTGTCTGATTGGACAGAAAAATAATTACGTGTACATGTTGTATATTTATAGCAACTTTCAGTTATCGTTCTTGACTTCCATATTTAGAAATCGTCCAGACATGTGGAAGCAGTCAAAATATATGTGAACAACCAGCCAAGACAGATAATATTGTAAATAATGTTTTAACTAAATGAGCGATGCAGAAAAAATCATGACAAGTGATGTCAAAATAATCAACGTGTTCATCTTATTAATCGTATGGGTCTATTAAATTATATTTTCTATAAGGACAAATAACAGAAACTTTTTTTAAATTCATAATTATTTCATAAAAATTTATATTCAATTAGAAGACCTGAACGATATTTGCCAGGTAAAGATGGAAAATTTTTAAAGGCTTTGTCACAATGTAAAAATATGGTTAAAATCTTATGTAGAATTATATAGTAAACGCAACAATGTCGCATATCAAAGTATCAAAGAAAACTTAGGGTTTCTAAATATTTTAGGCATTTATTACTTTTGTCATTTTTATTTTACTGTAAAGTTTTTTTATGAGTATTTATTCACACACCATTTAAAAAACTCAGTGCAAAAAAATCAATAGCGATTTCAAGATTTAAACTAAGAAAAAATTAAATATAGTACGAATTAATCAAATTAAGTAAAATTTATTCTCATTTAATCGAGAAAGAAAATGCGAATCTTTCAATTAATTATACAGCTCGCATCCATTCGAAAACAACGTTTTCAGTATTTAAAAATTGCTAAAATAGAAGAGATATAACCTAATTTGTTATCAGGCTAATATAATTTATTTAACCTGCTAAAGTTATTTATTACTGTTAAATCACAAACTTTCGTTAGGTTTAATTGACATTATTTTCTAGGTATGAAGAGACCCACGAATTAATGTTCATCAGGAAATGTAAATATGTTGCATGCATAACTCCTCGACAGTTCTTCATCCATGAAATTAATTTCCCAAGAACAAAGAGTTTAATTTTTAATTCCACGAAAATTTGACCAAACGAAATTCTTTTTGTATATAAGTATGTGATAACGGAGAAGGTGTTTGTATAAGGCAGATATTTTTTCAAGAGGAAATGTTTTTATATAGAAAAGTGACTGCGACGTTTAAATATACCAAATTGATTTATTCTCACTCGTTCTCATCAAATCACGATTCTACAACCAAAATCGGTTTTTTCCCTCGGCAATGAATTCATAATTTTAAAGAACGAAGTAACTGATGAGAAAAAAAAGTTCAGTACAGAATAATCTCAACCCGAGAAAGATCTAGTGCTTGCAGTTTATCTTTGGAGGATACCCACTTCCGCCCCAACCGAGGGTTGAACTCCGGTAATGATTTTCTAATAAAAACAATATCCAAATAACTGTATCACACCTTCATTCTCAATGACCGTGTAGTGAAGGGAAGAATAGAAAGCATTTTTTCTCAACTTCCCCAGATAGCCCAGCTATCTAGCGCCCTGTTCCTGTTCTGTTAGTATTAAGATTCTATAGATCATGAGTTCAACCTGGGCTTGGGCGAAAGTGGATAATGGTAATATTACAACCAAGCTTTAGGTTCAACTAGGATATACGGATAAGTAGTTCCGTAAAACCGATCAACATCTTTCAATTTAAAAATTGGATAAGAAAAAGTACCTTTTATGGTAGATAATGTCAATATTTTGCCTTATTACTTCAAATAAATCCTATTAAAAATAGTCCATAAGAAGTCCCCCTTTTAACAAAATGTTTGACCATTCCGCATTAAACCTACATTAAAATCAAAAGAGTCGACAGGTCGACAGTTGACACCTCTAATTGGTTAACCTACAGTGTCACCACAAAGGTCGACAGGTCGACACTTCTAATTGGTTAACCTACAGTGTCACCATAAAGGTCGACAGGTCAACAGTTGACACCTCTGATTGGTTAACCTACAGTGTCACCACAAAGGTCGACAGGTCGACAGTTGACACATCTAATTGATTAACCTACAGTGTCACCACAAAGGTCGACAGTTGACACCTCTAATTGTTTAACCTACAGTGTCACCACAAAGGTCGACAGGTCGACAGTTTACACTTCTAATTGTTTAACCTACAGTGTCACCACAAAGGTCGACAGGTCGACAGTTGACACCTCTAATTGGTTAACCTACAGTGTCACCACAAAGGTCAACAGGTCGACAGTTGACACCTCTAATTGTTTAACCTACAGTGTCACCACAAAGGTCGACAATTGACACCTCTTAATGGTCAATCAACAGTGACATTACAAGGGTCCACAGTTAATAACATTTGACTCATCGGAGGTTATAGATTACACAACACCTTTTAAGCCATCTTCACCTTGCCTATTCTTAATCATCCCCAGTATATATGTAAATGTATATCATTTTTATACCCGCACTTTCTAAAGAAAGTTCGGGTATATTGTTGTTACTCATGTCCGTCCGTCCGTCCGTCCGTCTGTCACACTTTTCTTCCCTGAACTCCTCCTACATTTTACACAGTAGCTTAATCATCTTTTGGGAGATGGTTGGTGGGGTCATGTAGATGTGCAGT
>PRKT01000794.1:130034-221335 GCA_003671525.1 Saccostrea glomerata
TTGAGAGATGAGTGTTAATTTTCAAATTCAATTGAGAAATAAGGGTTAGTATTCAATCCCCCCTGAGAGATTAGGGTTAGTTCTCGAATCCACCTGAGAGATTAGGGTTAGTTCTCGAAATCCATCCGAGAGAATAGGGTTAGTTCTCGAACCCACCTGATAGATTAGCGTTAGTTCTCGAATTAAACCTTATAGATTAGGGTTAGGTCTCGAATCCACTTGAGAGATTAGGGTTAGTTCTCGAAATTAACCTTAGAGATGAGCATTCTTCTTGAAAAAAACCTTGATTAGAGATTAGGTTTAGTTCTCGAAATCCACCTGAGAGATTAAGGTTCGTTCTCTAATCCACCTGAGGGATTAAGGTTAGTTCTTGCAATATCATAGATTGGAGTTAGTCCTCAATCCCACCTGGAAGATAAGGCTTAGTTCTCAAGCCCATTTAACATAAACAACTAAATACTTGAACCATACGGGGATATTATGATTGGATGCAGAACGCACCATCTTGACCCATATATACATATATTTATGCATTATGTATAGTCTAAATACAAATCCAATATATTAGGTTTAAATCTCAAAAAAAAAAAAAAATAAAAGAATAAATATTTTTTCAAAAACCAATTAAAAAAATTAAATTTATTTATGGACATCCTATTACATCCATTCAAAACAAATTTATTGTGTTTTTAACAAGTTACAATTAATTTCCATGATAACTAAATAATAAATATATCTTTTTTAAAAATAAAAATTGGGAATGACTACATAAAAAGAAAAATGTGCAAGAATTTGATTTCTTTTAAACCACGAACTACTATTGTGCTATTTAATTGAAAATTGATAATAATACCTTCGCTGTCGCATGCTTCATTCGAGTATTTGTCCTTAATATACTCTGCATAATTATCGGACATTTTGTCAAAAATTTCCTGTGCATTTGGTGAAAGCTTATACATTACTCCATCCTTATGGTCATTATAGATGTTCATCATTACCTCTATGAAAGACTGCATCGAACTTTCTTTTAGAATAGAAAAATTTTCCCTAACAGTGGCACTACTGCTCATCGTTGGGCAAGTAGAAAATAAAAGGAACCTGTCTAATAGCCCATCGCCTGAAATCATTGAACTTAATTCAGAGAGAAATGGCTGTGGTTGAATCATGAGAAATAGTGACATTGATGTTTCCTTGAACCCTCTTGTGCCACTTGCTAAGCTAGTGAAATCTCCCTTTCCATTCCATAACTTGCAAAGAAACGCTCTCTCGCCTTCACCTTTTCCCTGCTTGGTATCAACGGATGAAAGAAATCTGTGTCCTTCATCACTTGTAATTATTCCATATCCATTGTTTTCTATTTGCTGTTTGTGAACCCCAGCCGTCGTATAATTTTCAATTTGAATTGGCTCCATAACTTTTTCATATACCGTAGATTTCCCCGCGCCAGGATCTGCGACAATGAACATAAATGAATTTAAAGGTGCCGAAAATGCTTCTCCATTCCCGAGAACTCTAGTTTTGGGTCCGCAGAGTGCCGCCGTCATTGCTATTAACGAAGGGAAAAGCAAATTCTGCGAACAATTGTGCGCTTTCTCAAAAATATTTAACCAATCCATTACAATTTTTTTTAATCCCTACAGCACCACGCAGGGTGCTTTATTATTTAATTACAAAGTCACACATAATTTTACATCTAATACATATTATAAATCAAATAACATACGTATATATAAATATGGAATCAGTTTTGGTGAAAATGTGACAATAAAATGTAAATATATAACTATGAAAACATCATTGTATTACTATATAAATCTGTACTTACGAAAACAGGTAACATTTAATCAAAGTCTGTAAGCATATCTAATGTTAATTTTAAATTTCTGTTGAAGTTTCTCTTATTATTTCTTAAGAGTTGAAAGATTGATTTCATTTCATTCTTGAAATCACTCAAGAGTGCTGAATTTGTAATATTTTTATTTTCATACTTAATGCTGTTTCTTGTTTTCCATATTGACCACTTGTATATATAAATCAGGTGTTAATACATATTCGAACATTTTTGGGTTCTCCTGCGAATCCCAATAAAAGAATACATACATCAACTTTGACCTGTCTACCCGTTGACCTGTCAACCAGTCGACCCGTCGACCTATCGACTCGTCGACCTGTCGACCCGTCGACCTGTCAACCCGTCGACTTGTCAATTGTCTACCCTTCAACCCGTCTTCTTGTAGATCTGCCGGAAAACTTCTTTTCATTAACCAACAACCCTCATTATTTGGAATTTGGCGTATGAATCCGATTATTAAGCAAGGCGCATTAATTCAAATTTGGCGTATGAAAATATTTTCACCAGAACTACTTATCCGTATATCCTAGTTGAGCCAAGTTATGGGCAATATAAAAAAATTATTCGCGTAGAAACAGACAGACGGACAGACAGGAAAAAAAACGAAATATTTCCAAATTTTCAATAACTGGAAAGTTGATCCTTCGAATGAGACCGTATAAACCGAGGTCCCGTGTCGCAGAAGGTACTGGCACGGAAAAGATCCCTCCCTGTTCAATGGCCCTGGGTGTTAAGTATAGGACAAGATTTGCAGCTCTCCAACGGCAAGTGACGGTGTCCCAATATGAGTGAAAAATTCTCGAAAGGGACGTTGATAAACAATCAATCAAACAATCGATTACTGGGCTTAAAAAGATTAGGGTGATTTGAAAAAAACTTGTGTTCATGAGAACGAGGGAAAACAATATCGGTCTGTGTAACACTTAACAATTCAAATTTCTAAAATGATTTAAAGTTTTAGAATGTTAATATATTAGATCCAATTTCTAACTTTTAAAATCTCAGACTGATTTGGAAGTGTTATCCGGACCAATATCCAACTTACTATTTATATATACGCACTACAAATACTATTAAATTTCCCTGTTGAGAAATATTCACCTTATACCAGAACTCTCTTTCTGTTCCTAAATATACATGTATAGAAATAAAAGTCAAAAGCTCTGTTATGTAATGTATATAAATATACATGTGTTGTAAGTTCGCTTCAATTTTAGCATTTTTAGAGAAAGTTTTCTAGAATGAGCGTGAGTTGTATAGAACTTTGAAAGAATACTTTTTGAATATTTTCATCGCCGATTTATTAAAATTAAATTTACTTAATTTGATGGGTTTTTCTGAATTAAAAAAAAACATGTATCATAAGAAAATAATTTCATTTTTTTAGTTAAAATCCTGAAATAACTGTGGATTTTTTTTCCATACGATTTCCCATACGATTTATATATACATTTATAAGATGAACATCTTGATTATTTTATTAACATCACTTCTGTCGTCATTTTTTGTACATCGCACATTTAGTTAAAACATAATTTACTATGTTATCTTATTTGGATGGTTGTTCACATATATTTGGACTGCTTCCAGGGTACAAAAATTAAAAAGCGCCAAAAATAATTAAATAAACTGCTATTCCAGCCATCTCAATCCGGAAGTGTCTTGCCTTGTTGCTTCGCTGTATATGTGATCAATTCAACAGGAAAATAATAATTCACACTTTTGAAGTATTATAAAATGTCAACTTTAACATATTTTCCCGTTATTTCACGATCATGACAGGGAGCATACGACGGGTATGAGCGGTCGGCATGAGATGCTCACTCCTCCATGGCACCTGATCACACCTCTAATGTTTTGGAGGTCCGTATTTGCCCTGCTCCTATTTTGTATTCCTCTATGGATTTTTGAGTTTCAATACTGTTTGTTTTCTCCATATATTTTATCCATTTTGACATGTAAGGTCTTCTTTTTCATGTATTGTCCCTTGCCTGGCGTAATCTTTAACAGAATTCATTAAAATAATGAAATTATGACGCCGGCTGAAAAGTCGGGGTTTCTATATTTTGGATCCTTTGAAAATTAATGGCTTAAGGGCATTGTTATTGACTATAATTACGTCAATAGTAATAACGTGCCCAACAGAACTTTATTTGTAGTGTGAAAAAGAACATTATTATTAAGATATTCAATATCTTGGCTCTGTAAAGTTTTCTTTTAATTAAAACGTTGGGAAGCAATAGTCGATGTTTATTTGTAGGAAATACATGGTGTAGTCTTCAACTTGAAATATTAAATATGATATAATACAAGAATGGAACTTTTTGTGATTCATAATATTACTTATATTGACCGCGTCAATTCCTTAGTTGGCATATTGTAATTGGAGTAAAAAAAAAACGGGTTGACTTAGCTGCATTTCTTCTGTAAAACGTTGAGGTTTTAAAAGCCTGTGATTTGCAATATCCATAACACAGATCCGAGCCTGTATTCTGATGTCGAGGAATCAAAAAATGGACTTTTCTGTTTTTAAAAAAAATGTTTAAATGTCCCATCACTTTTACATTGTTATTACACTCTGGACTGGAAAGCTTTTCTAACACTATCGACAATGTCATTACATCCATATGGAAAGGCTCTCCCTAGTTTTTTTTAATCCAATGTTCTTCTACGTGTGCCCAGTGCTAGACTGTTTGTGCGATGGTAAACCTTTTTTTCAGAATTTTAACTTAAATTGACAAAATAGGAAGTTTGATTTGCTCCTATATGGTATTGTTTTATGGACTTTTTATCTTGAATACTGTTTGCTATCTCCATATGTTTCATAAAACAAAATAAAAACGTAGTTATTTTTTATCTTCATGTGACCTTTTTGCACTTGAAATTAATCATTTACCAAAGAAAGGACTAGAGGAACACCAAAATGTAACACTTGCTTTACTTAGTCTTTATGCCAAAAAAAATAATTAAAACCCATGACATGCGATGTGCCACACATTGCCTGGTTTTTCGGCGGACTGCCTCTTTAAGTATAAACCGGTCACGGTAGCCTAGTGGTAGAGCGTTCGCTTCGTGATCGGGAGGCCCGGGTTCGATTCTCGATCGCGGCGCCGCGTCATACCTAAGACGTAAACAAAGGTAGTGACTGTTCCTTCGCCAAGCGCTCGGCACTAGAAGTGAAAGTCACGGGTCTTTCGGATATGACCTTAAAAACGTAGGTCCCGTGTCACGGTAGGCGTTGGCACGATAAAGAACCCTCACTGCTCAATGGCCCTGAGTGCCGAGTATAGGTCTAAATTTGAAGCCCTTCACCGGCATCGGTGACGTCTCCATATGAGTGAAAAATTCTCAAGAGGGACGTTAAACAACATACAATCAATCAATCTTTAAGTATAACACACAATTTAATTGCAGTTGGCCGTAAGGTTCCATCACATACTTGTGGTTTGGAGACGTAATTGATGCCATGTTTGGATCAGATGCTTCGCCCGTAAAATTTAAGAGGAAACGAGACATTTTATATGCAAACCTCATATCTGTAACATTTCTCTTCAGTAATAATTATTCATAGTCACACTGACATCAATTTTAACACGAGGAAAAATATAATTCGTTTCTCTAATCATGTTTATTCCAGGTACAACTACAGAGCGCGATGTTGTACCTGGATATGACCCGCTTTTCACTAGGAAGATAATTTGTTTTAAAAACTGATTTTTAAAATTCTAGTAGTAAAAACGTTTCTACAATTAAAACTTCTGCAATGGTTACAGAAAGAGGATTATTAGAGCATTTGATGAGTTTGGTGTTGTAGAGCAAACTTTTCCCATAGTGGAACTTCCCTCGGAAGTCTTGCTCTAAAGCTAGCCTTTCCCCTAGGTATAAGTCTAACTCCAGAGTTATAATAGCTCTCTACAGCTAAACTTCACTTTTCCTTACTTCTTCGCAAGATTTGCTCTAGGAGGATACTTTTCCATTAGGGGAGGTCCACTTTAGGGTCAGGTTTCCCCGTGGAAAAAGTTAATTCCCCACGATAAATAAGATTAAAGTCCAGACTTTTTTTATATCATTGACAGATGCTTTTTTCAATATAAATGGAACTCATTAATTAAGTTACCTTATCATTGGTCATTTGCAAAACTCTTTTGTGAAAAACATTCTGATTGTACACACAAGTACTCTGGAAGTTGACATTAAAAAGATGCTCGAGTTTCTGATTGAGAATATCTATGTGGTTTTCGGGGACCAGGTCTTCCAACAATCTATTGGAATTGGGTACCAACTGCGTCCCGTTATTAGCAGACCTATTTTTGTACTCATATGAACCAGATCTTGTCCAAAATCTGCATGAAAAGAAGAACACAAATGCTGTGGCCTTCAACTCGACATTTAGATATATCGACGAATTATTGTCAATTAACAATGGTAATTTCCATTCTCAGTTTGATACGATATATCCTGGTGAGCTTGAGATAAAAGATGCCACAGAGTCTGACACGTCTGTTTCATATTTGTATATTTAACTTGAAAAGAAGCTAATAGTAATCTAACAATCAAGCTTTACAATAAACGTGACTTTAGTTTTTTTTTATCGTCAACTTCCATAACTTATGCAGCAATATACCTTCATCACCCACATACGGAGTTTATGTATCTCAGTTGAATCGATACGCAAGCGTATGATCTACGTATGAACAATTTCTAAAACGAGGTAAATTATTGACAAGTAAGTTGAAGAAAGAAGAATATTCGCAATCTCGTTTAAAGTCATCATTTCGTAAGTTCTATAGTCGATACAATAACCTTGTTAGGAAATACAATTTATCAGTGAATCAAATGCAGACTGACTTAGGATAAGGCGTATAATAACTGCCCTAATTAATTAAATAATTTTTTTGTTCAGGTTAGCCTTACTGCCTCTGAGTATCTGATTTATTATTCATTAATTGTTGCATTAATTTTCTTATCATTAACCATTAATTATCTAAAATAAAGTATTAAAAACAGTACTGCGTCTGAGTACTCTCAGTTCTTTGATGAATTTCCTTATTGGCTGCTAGCTTCTACGCGCTTAGTGGCTGCCGTTATTGGCTGCTAGCTTCAGCCTGGTAAATGTTTTGTGAAATTTCTTTCCAAACGACTTGTTTTTGACGGGGAAAGGAAATTTTTGACAGTGTTAATTCAAATAAGGGAAAACTTTTTTGGACTCTATTTTTACTTTTTTGTCACGTTTTAACTTGCAGAATGTCTTGCTTTACGGCAAATTATTCAATTAGCGAGTGACATTCCTCGAACTTTATAATAAAGACCACCCTACCACCTATTCAGTGAAGCAGGTGGAGTTTAAAGCACCTCTAATATCCTTCAATGCAGAAAAAAGTCCCTTGTGATTTTTTTAATGGAGCTAGAATCAAATCCTTCCTCTTGGCTATAGTTTTGTCATTAAGCCCCCCTCTTGAAAAGTGGGAGGGTATACTGTAATCGGTATGCCCGTCCGTCCGACCGTCTGTCTGTTACGCTTTGGGGTAAGCATTCTTGGTTGCTAAAGTGTTAGTGAAACAGGGGTTTGCCCATTTTGGAATTTCAAGAAACATTCATAAACAAATTTTGAAAGTAAAATGGTGATTGAGCTTTAGTAAGAAGTATTATAAATAAAATCAGTAACTTGACCTACTTGGCTTATTCTGTTTCGCTCCTTTGGAAGCATAAGGCTGCAAACACACCGATTTTTGGCTGTTTTTTAAAGGGTCCATTTTTAAAAAATCTGCCTCCTTTACCTCAATTTCCCCGGTGTCCCTTTTCCAGGGGCCCGTTTTACAAAAAGGAGGATATGGGGATAACGAACACTATTCAATATCTAAGTCCATAAAACAATACCAAATAGGAGCAGAGCAAACACGGACCTCCGAAACATCAGAGGTGGGATCATGTGCCATGTAACAATAATTGTATGAATACCTAATAAGAGAAGCCACGGTTGAATCGGGTTGATTTAAAATGTCAAGCCACTAACCATGCTTTTGAAAAAAAAATCTAAAAAATAAATAATAAAATTTTTCTTTGTTCTTATTATATTTTTTTCTGGATTATACATTATTCACATAGAACTGATTCCTAACAGTTGTAAATAAAACCCAAAGAAGTTGAATTGATTTAGTATTGATCAAAACTAAGGATTGAAGAAGAAAAGTAAAACTTCTCTTCGCTTTTATTTATTTATGTTTTTATAGATTAACCATTATTCGTCTAAGATTAATTCATAACATTTGTATATAAATGTTGTGTACGAGTTGACTTCTAGGTTGTGTACGAGTTGACCTTTATTGTGTACGAGTTGACTTTTTCTGTACGACTCGGTTTGTGTACGACTTGACTGGACACCTGTATAAATAATGGACTAACAATTAGTTTGAAAAACGTCAGTCAGCATCAATGATAAATTGTATTTGCTGACAAGGTCATTGTATCGACCGTAGAACTTGAGTCTACTGATCTTCTTGGTTTTACAACTTGCTTGTCAATATTTTACCTCGTTTCAGAAATTTTTCATACGTAGAGCATGCTCTTGCGTATCGAATCAACTGAGATATATATACTCCGTATGCAGACGATGAAGGTATAAGTAAGGGAAGTTGACAATAGAAAAGTTAAAGTCATCACGTTTATCATATAGCTTGGTTGTTAGATTACCATTAACGTCTTTCTCAAGTAAAATATCCAAATATGAAACAGATGTTTCTTATTCTGTGGTATTTTTTATCTTAAGCTCACCAGGATATATCATTTTGACGTAGGAACGGAAATTACCATTGTTTATTGACAATACGTCGTCGATATATTTAAATGTCGAATTGAAGGCCACAGCAAGTGTTTTTTTCTTATCACGCATAAAATTTTGCACAAATTCTGCTTCATATATGAATAAAAAATAAGTCTACTAATAACGGAGCGCAATTGGTACCCATGGGAATTCTAATAGTTTTTTGGAATACCTGGTCTCCAAAAACCGCATAGATATTGTCAATCAGAAACTAAAGCATCTCTTGGATGTCAATTCAGAGTACTTGTGTGTGCAATCAGAATGTGTTTTTAACAAAATAATTTTGCAAATGACCAATGCCCAGATAAGTAAATTTACGAGTTTCATTTTTATTTAAAAAGCAGCTGTCAATGATATCAAAAAGCCTGGACTTTAATTTTTCCTGGGGAATGGTTGTGTATAAAGTTGAAAAGTTTTTAATCTGTTGATTTTGGTAAAATCTCAAGATTTCAAATTGTCCAAAAGTTCTTTGGATTTTTTGTGTATCCACATCTGATTCACACCACATCTTGAATATATTGTTGCACAATACTCTTGAAGTTGTTTCCTTCACTACTGTCAATATTTTAATGAGGAATAACGAAAGAGGCTTGGTTGAACATTTACTGGAACCTCCAATGTATCTTAGTTTATAAGGATTTGTGTGAAGTTTCGGAATCCAATATATATAGGGTAGTTCAAATTTATTTAGGATCTGTGGAATATTAAAAATATTTTAAACTGACATATGATTTTGAAGAATTTAGAAAGGGAAGTATGAGTATAAGTAGGATTACCACTTGTAGAATTAAATCCAAGTTCTTCTAAAATACAAAACAATTTATATAATGAGCCTTACAAACGAAGACAATATGCTCTTGAGTATCGAATCGACTGAGAAATATAAACCCCGTATGAAGGGGAGTTAGGTATATTTCTACATATGTAACAGAAGTTGACAATTTGAAATCTAAGCCAATCTTGTTAAAATGAATACTCACGTTTATCATAAAACTTTATTGTTAGATTACCATTAACGTCTTTTCAAGTAAATTGTTCTAATGTGAAACAGACTTGTCAGACTCTGTGGTGTGATTTATTTCATGCTTGCCAAGATATATCTTACCGACATAAGAATGGAAATGATCATTATTAATTGACAATACGTCGTCGATAGATCTAAATGTCGAGTTAGTGTATCTTCTTTTTACATAAAAAAAATTAATGAGGAATTCCAAAATTAAAGTCTGCTAATACCGAAACGATGTGAATCTGTTTATAATACCTCTCTAACCCATCAGTCCACCAATGGATCAGACATGAACAAGTGTGGTGTGACCCTAAAAATAATGTCCATTCCTAAAGGAGTAAATTTAATAACTTTTTTGGACTCTAAAGGAACTACATTACATAAAGATGTAAAAATGAAATTTATCTATTTATTTTCATAAGGCTTTGTCCTTTACTCCCAGAAACAAGATGTGTTTGTGAAACACTGATGGCCCCGTTTGGCTGCTATGGCAAGGGTTGGTTTCTCAAATGCTGTCAAACCTATTGGTCAAGGTCAAAATTGTTGTTATCCAAAGGAAGTTCTTGTTACAATGAATACTCACGTGAAATATAAAAGGCCTTGTATTAAGTGTTCAAAAGTAATGGCAATAATTAAAGTTTTTATTAAATAAGGGTCGACCTCTAAAATCAGGGTTAAAAGGTCAAAATTATTTACACCCATTCAAAGGTTTTGGCATAGTAAATATACATAAAGTAAAGTATGTAAGAACTAGTTTCAATTATACAAAAGTTATGTCAAAATTAATGTTCGGAACTCTTTTGTAAAAATGGGTCGATATTCAAGGTCAAGATCACAAGGCCAAATTTGACGCTACACAAAGAAGGATTCACCTATCAAATATGAAAGCCATAACCCCATTCATCCTTTCAAATGTTATGGGCAAGATTTAATTTTTGCGAACAAAAATACAAACAGACAGACAGACGAACGGACAAGGCAAAAACTAAATGCATTGTACGTTCTGATTGGGGTAGAAATAATTAAGTTTTGATGAACAGAAATTACAGCTGCTTACCTAAATTGGAGAATGATATGCACATATAGTTTTCAGTTTATGCATGTAGGCTGAATGAAATGTTTAGAAGGATTAAGATACTAGTAACACAAATTGATTTATAATCTATAAATTTCTCTTTATTTAAATTTTACACTTAAGTCATCATTTCGCAAGTTCTACAGTCAATGCAATGACTTTAAGCAAATATAATCTATCATTAAATCAATTGCTGACTGACATTTTTCATACTAATTGTTAGGCCATCGTTTACACACTGAATTGTCATCGATCCTTTCAATAATTTTCCGGATCCTGACAAGGAGCACACGGTGGATGTGGCCGGTCGGCAGGGGATGCCAACTTCACCATGGCACCTGATCACATCTCTGATTTTTAAGTGGTTCATCGAAACTTCAAACAATACAAATCTGCGATAGGGGTGATGACACTGACCCTCGGAAATTCCGAAGATGCCTAGGAGAAGTTTTGGTTCCTTGTGCGTCCAAAGTACTGATGGAGGAGACTACTAATTTTTTTTCAACTTTTCATCAGGTTTCGTGATCATGTAACATCTTCAGCTGGAATCACATTTTCTCTGTTGCGATGGAGTTATTTAATAAGCAATTTAGTAGGATTGGAGCAATCCAATATACAAAAATATCTAATAAACATTGTGTTATCAATCTCGAGCTTTTTTCAAAGCAAAATTAGTTTTAGTGATCTAGTAATAAACGTTTTAGGTATGTCTGGTTCATGGTCCAAGGGGCAAAGGTTTGACATACAAATTCTGATCATTTATTTTGAATCAGTGGGGTTAACAACTACACTGAAAGTGTGTCAATTTTCTGAAACCCTTACTAGTGATGAAATGCTTATTTTGTATGCGTTTGATGTTTTTTGTTTGAATCGACTTTACTTGTTTGTTTATTTTTAGGTATTTATTTGTTATTGAACTTCTAAAAGAGAATCTTTCACTCATTTTGAGACGCCATCACTTGCGGGACTTAAAGATTTATTGATCAGTGAGAGATTTTTTCGTGCCAGTATCTATTGTGGCGGGGCACAGACGGTTTTGATTTACACGGTCTCCTCCATACGACTTGTCTCCTCTTCCCGCAGTGGGATTCGAACTCATGACCTACGGATCATCTCTTCCCGCGACTCTAGAGCAGAGGTCACTAGACACTCCAACTAGGCCATGCATGTGAGAATGACATTTGTAAACACCTTTGTTTTGAATTAAAGCATGTAAAGATTAATACCATCATCTCTTTGAAAAATGATTTAAAATTCTCGAACATCGGACATTCATGTCTATTGACTGAGCTATGTGCATACGAAAAACGGGAAGAAAGAAAAATGAAGCAATATTTCAGTCTTTTGGATTTTTAAGTTCTCAAACCTGACACCTTCAAAAAATCTTATACTGTTTATGTAAATCTTAAATTTTGTATTTTTTTCCGTCTATTCATCATGGCATTGCGTTCATAATATGAAAGTTGAGTTAATTGGTCACAACTCTCGCCGCTTTCTCTGTTGTGCTTGTGATTGCACCAATGGTAAAACATATTGGCTTAATTGGTAAATATTTTTTTTGTTTAAAAAGTTTAAATTTGTTTTGTCCTAGCAAAGCATTTTGAAGTTCAGAAAAAAGAAACTTACTCGTTAACAAACATCCGTGTACATTATCACAATCATTTTCACTACAGTTACAAATAGGATTACATCTTGGACTGTATGATGGGTAAACGCAGGGGACATCGCATTCCACACCATAGTATCCTAGTGGACATTCTATCAAATATAAGCAAGTCTAAAGTGATATGAAATGAAAGGTTTTAAACAATTTAAACAATACATAAAACAATGAGTATTGAACTATAGATGTATAGGCGGGTTATTCGTAAAGGAACGATTTCTTTATTAAAATATACTCAGCACATGATATGAAATAGAAAAAAAAAATCTCGGCCTCAAGACCTTTGAAAATGCATTAAGGACAGATAATACAAACAAAAAATGAATGCCTGGATTGGTACATGTTTTTTGACGTAATTTCTTTGTAATTAATGCAAATAATAAATTTCTAGAATATAAAGAAATTTTAAACCTTCTATGATGTTCAAAATTCAATTCTTCTGAAACCATCCTTATACAAATATTTTTCACTTCAAATATTATTTTTGTGCAACTTTGAATAAAAAATAAATAAAATATACGCTGTGAAACTTATTCATTTTATTCATTAAAACATGATCTTTGTTGTTATTTTCAAAATTTTTGACAAAAGTTTGTTTGTATCATCTATCCTTAAATAATAAAAGGTTGTTAAATACAATAGTACTAGTGAAACTCAATTTACCAATACAATCAGTTCCGTTATAGAAGTAAAATGTGCAACATACTGTTACATCGTCTGGTCTGAAAGATAATTAAGATAAAATATTTATTTACTTAGTATTATTCATTCTTTGTTTTATTAGCTCTTACATTTTACAAATTAAGATGAAATACATACATGTAACATTGCGGTGAAAATATACAATCAATATTTCTAGCTATAGTATTACTGTGGTTTCATCAATTTTCGTTGGCATCAATTTTCGTGGATTTTGTAAAACAGACGTTTTCGAGGATACGTAATTTCGTGGACAAAAGCATTGCCAATACAAATGAATGTCATATTTCGTATTTCAATGAACATTTGAATTCGTGAATCTGCTCAACAACGAAATCCACGAAAATTGGCGATGGTGCTAAACGAATATTGATGAAACCACAGTATTCATTCTGGTTTACAAAAATAATGAAAAATTTCATGAGACACAATAAATTATGTGCTTACGAGTGGGTGAATGGTAAAAAGAATACTAAATGTTATAATAAAGAAATCTAAAGTTTTTCGTGCCATATATAATTAAAATATATATATATATATATATATATATATATATATATATATATATATATATATATATATATATATATATATATATATATATATATATATATATATATATATATATATAAAATGAAAAGTGATATCAAATTTTGAATTGATTCGTTGGTTTCTTTTTTTTTTTTTAGATACAGCTTATGCCATGTATTGACCATTAGTTGTTGGATTTTTGGCTTCGTTCAAAGTCATTTGAAACACTTATTTATTTGTAAAGATGTTTGAACATATCCCACTTTGACAATATATTTCAAGTCATGTGATTTTATTGCACTTAAAGTGGTATTTGGCAAGGTGTTTGCAAGGAATGCTTACTTCTCTTAGGCACCTGACCCTACCTCTGGAATTTCTGGGATCCGAGTTTTATCTTATTTTTACAGATCTATGCTGTAACTTATCTTCACTTTTTTCATTTGTCCAAGTATTCATTATCATTATACAAAAGGATTCTTGAATCCATGACTTTTTTTGGTGTTTTTTATTCCAGTATGGCACATGTAAAGATTACGCTTTTGTTTTTCACTGTGGTAAGATTTTGCTGGATAAATGCCATTTATAAGGATTATTATTAGTACAAATACGAGAAGTATTAAAACATGAGTAAATGTTTGATAAAACTATTTAGATACTACGTTTGTTTGTTTTTTATTATAAATCCTATAATTAGTGTATTTTTAATCATTCAATGTTAATTTATCATATAAGTATATCAAAACTAAAGGAGGAGGAAATTATCATCAATTTTTTATCTTAATATCTTATAAATAGAAGTTCTTTTTTTTATTATAAATCATATTATTAATGTATTTTTGATCATTCAATGTGTATTTATCATATAAGTACTTCAAAACTAAAGGAGCAATTTTCATAATAGAAAAAAAGTATTATTATTAGAAGAATTCAATTTACTGGGAATAGCTAGGGGAAAGTTTTGTACGTGGTATTTGAGTTATTGTCCTAATCAAGCGCTCTCCAGTAAAATAAATGTTAATAGAAATCATAAAAAAAAATTCCCCACTGCCAAGACAAAAAAATAGATGTTGACAAAACAGCCACTAATGAGGCTTACTGCTGATGTGTATGGTAGGCCCTTTATCTCTCTAGTTTACAGAGATATCTGTCAAAGTTACAGAGATATCTCTTGAAACACCTCTTACATTTAAAGAGATGTCTCTCTAGTTTAAAGAAATATTTCTCTATGTTAAAGAGACATCTCTCTAAATTAAAGAACTATGTAGTTAAGTTTAAGAATATGTTTTAAGTAGAGATAAATATTCCTTTTACTATATATCTAAATTCTGCGTGGTAACTGGGCATGTTATATTGATAAACATTTGTTTTTTTTTTTATATAGCATTGACTCTGAAACCCAATACTCAAGGTGTAAAACAATTGCATTTGGAATATACTACAGATTGAGGGAGAACTGTGAAGACTTGAAAACTGATAGAAACGATGCAGTTAATGTAAATATCAAGCAAGAGAACATAACGACATCCATAAGACTAAAAAAAAGTCCAAGGAAAACAAAACAAATAGCCATTATCATTTGTGCAGGATAAAAAGGGACATTTATTGCATCGCAACCTTTTGGACACAAGAAAAAGTCAAGGTCAAGAGTTCAAATTAGCATTTTCACATGAAATATACATGTAAAATATGAGAGCCATAGTTCCAACAAACCAAAAGTTATGGGCTATATTAAAAAAAATATTTGGGGAGAAACAGACAGACGGACAGACAGGACAAAAACGAAATATCTCCGAATTTTCAATTACTGGAGAGTTGATCCTTACGTCGTAGGTTTGAATCCCACTGTGGGAAGTGGAGACGAGACCCGTCCTTCGGATGGTCGCAGTAGGTGCTGGCAAGGAAAAGATCCCTCCCTGTTCAATGGCCCTGAGTGTTGAGTATATGACAAAATTTGCAACTCTCCACCTGCAAATGGCGGTGTCCCAATATGAGTGAAAAATTCTCGAAAGGGGCGTTAATTAAACAATAAAATGCTTTCTTTGTTTGTTGTTACTGGAATTAACGGAAGTAGCTGTTACAGAAAAAATACATAACCCGCGTAAGCGGGTTATGTAATTTTTTCTACAATAGCTACGACCGTTAATTCCAGTAATAACAAACAAAGAAAGCCATTTTATTGTTTATATTTGTATCCGTTTAAATAATCATTCAAAGTAGGATTAAAAAGATTAATTATTGTATTAATGATGCAAACCTCTTTATACGTTTCATTGATGGAACAGCCACTGATCAAGAAATCTGTACAGGCGACATGCCTACTGTAGTTCATGCAGTGATGAACGCAATGGATTTTCTTAAGAAATAAAGAAGAAAATATTCAGTGGATGTAAATATTATACAATCAATCAAACAATCGATTACTGGGCTTAAAAAGATTAGGGTGATTTGAAAAAAAACGTGTGTTCATGAGAACTAGGGAAAACAATATCGGTGCGTGTAACACTTAACAATTCAAATTTCTACAATGATTTAGAGTTTTAGGGTGTTAATATATTAGTTCAAATTTCTAACTTTCAAAAAACTCAAACTGATTTGGAAGTGTTACACGGACCAATATCTAACTTACTATTTATATATACGCATTACAAATACTATTAAATTTCCCTGTTGAGAAATATTCACCTTATACCAAAACCCTCTTTCTGTTCCTAAATATACATGTATAGAAATAATAGTCAAAAGCTCTGTTATGTTATGTATATAAATATACATGTGTTGTAAGTTCGCTTCAATTTTAGCATTTTTAGAGAAAGTTTTCTAGAATGAGCATGAGTTGTATAGAACTTTGAAAGAATACTTTTTGATACTTTTATTGCCGATTTATTAAAATTTACTTAATTTGATGGGTTTTTCTGAATTTTAAAAAAAAAAAACATGTATCATAAGAAAATAATTTCATTTATTTAGTTTGAAATCCTGAAATAACTGTGGATTTTTTTCCATACGATTTCCCATACGATTTATATATACATTTATAAGATGAACATCTTGATTATTTTATTAACATCACTTCTGTCGTCATTTTTTGTACATCGCACATTTAGTTAAAACATAATTTACTATGTTATCTTATTTGGATGGTTGTTCACATATATTTGGACTGCTTCCAGGATACAAAGATTCAAAAGTGCCAAAAATAATTAAATAAACTGCTATTCCAGCCATCTCAATCCGGAAGTGTCTTGCCTTGTTGCTTCGCTGTATATGTGATCAATTCAACAGGAAAATAATAATTCACACTTTTGAAGTATTATAAAATGTCAACTTTAACATATTTTCACGTTATTCCACGATCATGACAGGGAGCATACGGCGGGTATGAGCGGTCGGCATGAGATGCTCACTCCTCCATGGCACCTGATCACACCTCTAATGTTTTGGAGGTCCGTATTTGCCCTGCTCCTATTTTGTATTCTTCTATGGATTTTTGAGTTTCAACACTGTTTGTTTTCTCCATATATTTTATCCATTTTGACATGTAAGGTCTTCTTTTTCATGTATTGTCCCTTGCCTGGCGTAATCTTTAACAGAATTCAATAAAATGATGAAATTATGACGCTGGCTGAAAAGTCGGGGTTTCTATATTTTGAACCCTTTGAAAATAAATGGCTTAAGGGCATTGTTATTTACTATAATCACGTCAATAGTAATAACGTGCCCAACAGAACTTTATTTGTAGGGTGAAAAAGAACATTATTATTAAGATATTCAATATCTTGGCTCTGTAAAGTTTTCTTTTAATTAAAACGTTGGGAAGCAATAGTCGATGTTTATTTGTAGGAAATACATGGTGTAGTCTTCAACTTGAAATATTAAATATGATATAATACAAGAATGGAACTTTTTGTGATTCATAATATTACTTATATTGACCGCGTCAATTCCTTAGTTGGCATATTGTAATTGGAGTTAAAAAAAACGGGTTGATTTAGATGCATTTCTTCTGTAAAACGTTGAGGTTTTAAAAGCCTGTGATTTGCAATATCCATAACACAGATCCGAGCCTGTATTCTGATGTCGAGGAATCAAAAAATGGACTTTTCTGTTTTTAAAAAAATGTTTAAATGTCCCATCACTTTTACATTGTTATTACACTCTGGACTGGAAAGCTTTTCTAACACTATCGACAATGTCATTACATCCATATGGAAAGGCTCTCCCTAGCTTTTTTTTAATCCAATGTTCTTCTACGTGTGCCCAGTGCTAGACTGTTTGTGTGATGGTAAACCTTTTTTTTTTTAGAATTTTAACTTAAATTGACAAAATAGGAAGTTTGATTTGCTCCTATATGGTATTGTTTTATGGACTTTTTATCTTGAATACTGTTTGCTATCTCCATATGTTTCATAAAACAAAATAAAAACGTAGTTATTTTTTATCTTCATGTGACCTTTTTGCACTTGAAATTAATCATTTACCAAAGAAAGGACTAGAGGAACACAAAAATGTAACACTTGCTTTACTTAGTCTGCAGTTGGCCGTAAGGTTCCATCACATACTTGTGGTTTGGAGACGTAATTGATGCCATGTTTGGATCAGATGCTTCGCCCGTAAAATTTAAGAGGAAACGAGACATTTTATATGCAAACCTCATATCTGTAACATTTCTCTTCAGTAATAATTATTCATAGTCACACTGACATCAATTTTAACACGAGGAAAAATATAATTCGTTTCTCTAATCATGTTTATTCCAGGTACAACTACAGGACTATTTTTAAAAATTACTCATGTATATTTTTTATCATTTAAAATAACAAGTAATAAAAATAAGTTTCACATTTTTACCTCTTTCTTTTGTAAATAGACTTTGCTTTAAGGTAGGATTCTTCTCACATTTCTTGCATTTAAAAATTAGTGAAATTTTCACAAAATCAAGAGGACAATAAAACTAAATGATGGTATCAGTGAGATTAAATTTGACCGTTTAAACTTAGAGGCAAGGTCAGGTCAAGGTCATTATCTTTTTCCTGGACATTAAGAATAAAAAATTACTGTTTTCAATCAAGCGATCCCTACTTGTGATTCAAAAGATTCAATGTTTTTCTTTTTGCATAAAAAGATACTACCATATAGGGCCTATATAATGATATTACCAAAATGACATGGATAATTTAAACAAAATGGATATTTGCTAATCCAAATTTCCTCTATTTTTCTTAAATGTTTAGGATTTATCAGTTATTTTTTTATGCTTCTTATATTTAACTTTTTCCAATTTTCACATATAGTAAAGTTGTCACATAAATGTACAAAATGATACAAAAACTAAAAGTTTTGATCATTTACTAAGAGAGAAATAACGCTTTTTACGGATTTTTAGCTCAAATCTGTACTTAGATTTGAAGCATTTAAAAGCCAACATAGTTATAGTATGAGTGAAAAGTCTTATCTATTTGATATACTTTGAAACTTTAGTCCCTTATTATTAATTTAACTTACTTTTGAAAATTTTGTCTAGTCTTTGATTGCGTAAAAATAATAACTAAATTCAATGTTCTATAATAATTTTGAGTGGCATAAAATAGATATTTTCATACGCCACCATTCCGCCAAAAATATAGTCCCTGCTAGTTTTCAAACGCAGTTGACCATTTCTATTTAAAGTTGTATAATTGGGATGAGGAAAGAAAAATATGGTCTTTTAAATCTCTTACATCTAAATTTATAAGACATATCAACAAATGTACTTTGAATATTCCATCTAGTCAGAAACCAGAGAAGAATCCTACCTTAAGGGGTATTGATTTAAATCCAATGGATCTGCCACCTTGTGGAACTTACTCTTAGAGAGCGCGATGTTGTACCTGGATATGACCCGCTTTTCACTAGGAAGATAATTTGTTTTACAAACTGATTTTTAAAATTCTAGTAGTAAAAACGTTTCTACAATTAAAACTTCTGCAATGGTTACAGAAAGAGGATTATTAGAGCATTTGATGAGTTTGGTGTTGTAGAGCAAACTTTTCCCATAGTGGAACTTCCCTCGGAAGTCTTGCTCTAAAGCTAGCCTTTCCCCTAGGTATAAGTCTAACTCCAGAGTTATAATAGCTCTCTACAGCTAAACTTCACTTTTCCTTACTTCTTCGCAAGATTTGCTCTAGGAGGATACTTTTCCATTAGGGGAGGTCCACTTTAGGGTCAGGTTTCCCCGTGGAAAAAGTTAATTCCCCACGATAAATAAGATTAAAGTCCAGACTTTTTTTATATCATTGACAGATGCTTTTTTCAATATAAATGGAACTCATTAATTAAGTTACCTTATCATTGGTCATTTGCAAAACTCTTTTGTGAAAAACATTCTGATTGTACACACAAGTACTCTGGAAGTTGACATTAAAAAGATGCTCGAGTTTCTGATTGAGAATATCTATGTGGTTTTCGGGGACCAGGTCTTCCAACAATCTATTGGAATTGGGTACCAACTGCGTCCCGTTATTAGCAGACCTATTTTTGTACTCATATGAACCAGATCTTGTCCAAAATCTGCATGAAAAGAAGAACACAAATGCTGTGGCCTTCAACTCGACATTTAGATATATCGACGAATTATTGTCAATTAACAATGGTAATTTCCATTCTCAGTTTGATACGATATATCCTGGTGAGCTTGAGATAAAAGATGCCACAGAGTCTGACACGTCTGTTTCATATTTGTATATTTAACTTGAAAAGAAGCTAATAGTAATCTAACAATCAAGCTTTACAATAAACGTGACTTTAGTTTTTTTTTATCGTCAACTTCCATAACTTATGCAGCAATATACCTTCATCACCCACATACGGAGTTTATGTATCTCAGTTGAATCGATACGCAAGCGTATGATCTACGTATGAACAATTTCTAAAACGAGGTAAATTATTGACAAGTAAGTTGAAGAAAGAAGAATATTCGCAATCTCGTTTAAAGTCATCATTTCGTAAGTTCTATAGTCGATACAATAACCTTGTTAGGAAATACAATTTATCAGTGAATCAAATGCAGACTGACTTTTTCATACTTATTGTTTGTCCATTATTTATACACTGAATTGACGACGGATTTTTCCATTATGTCTTGATTATTACAAGTAGCACACGGCAATTGTATCCGTTCGACAGGTGATGCTCACTCTTCCATGGCACCTGATCCCACATATGAGTGTTTTGTTCGCTCTGCTTTTATTTTGTATTGTTTTATGGACTTTTGATTTTGAATAGTGTTTGTCATCTCCATATGTTTCATCTAAGTTGAATCAATACCCATCCCCAATCGAGATAAAGGAGTATACAAATCAACACTTTATGGCTACTCGCTTTTTTTAATGAAATAATTTATATATTTTAAACAAAGCAATGTATTGCATCCATATAGCATCTTCAGTAAACAGAATTTATTTTTTTTCCCTTAATTTGTTTTTACCTCCATAGACATAAGATGCAAAATAATCAACTCTTACTTTGCCTTGTGACCAAATATTTGATGTCTTAATTATACCCCCGCTCGAAAAGCGGGAGGGTATATAGTAATCGGTATGTCCGTCCGTCCCTCTGTCTGTTACGCTTTGGGGTACCCATCTCTTTGACTTTGACATTATAATCATATGGGAGGCGGGGGTATCATTTAGTGAGCTCATTGCTCACAGTACCTCTAGTTTTTAAAATAATTTTGATAAATATTAGAATATATTTAAATCTTTGAAATTCATTTAAATCTATCGTTAAACATTGTGTACCAAAGGTTATAATTGTGGGTGAAATAAAACAGATAAGATAAAACTCCGTGAATTGTAATGACCCCCATATTTTTTATTTTATGCCTCTGTAGTCTTCAGGAAAGAACAAAAAGCTTAGAAAATTATAACCATATATTTTTGTGCGATTTCAGCAGTATAAAATAAAATGTACTTGTTCCTTCTATCAAATAAAAAGAAATCAGAAAAAAAACGATATTTTGATTAATGTCAGTGGGTTACAAAATTAATTTCATGACATGTATTAAGAATGCAACAATTTTAAAAAGTGCAGCTTTTTGTGTTATTATGCAAGTACACACATTTTAAAATGGAAGGCACATTCATACACAAAACTATTGTTTAGGCACTGTTTTTTATATAAATTTACAGAGATCAATTAAAACATTTTTAAATAGAATTAGAATGTTAGCTTTGACATTTTTAACACTTCAACTTTGTGAATTATTATTTTCCGTGTTTAATTGATCACATATACAGCGAAACAACAGGACAGACACTTCCGGATTGGGATGGATGGAATAGCAGGTTGTTTAATTATTCTTGGTGTTTTTAAATCTTTGTACCTTGGAAGCAGTCAAAATATATGTGAACAACCATCCAAGTAAGATAACATCATAAATGAAGTTTTAACTAAATATGCGATGCAGAAAAAATGATGACAAGTGATGTTATAATAATCAACGTGTTCATCTTATTAATCGTATGAGTCTATTAAATTATATTCTCTATAAGGACAAATAACACAACCTTTTTTAAATTCAAAATCATTTCATAAAAATTCATATTCAATTAAGAAACCTGAACAATATTTCTCAGCGAAGAATTATACACTGTACAACTCGCACCCATTCGAAAACAATGTTTTCAGTATTTAAAAATTGCTAAAATAGAAGAAATATAACTCATTGGTTATGAAGCTTATATTTAACATAACAAAGTTATTGATTACTGTTAAATCACAAATTTTCGTGAGGTTTAATTTAGGTAGGTATGAAGAGACCCACGAATTAATGTTCACAACGAAATGTAAATACGTTGCATACATAACTTTTCGACAATTCCCATCCACGAAATTAAATCCCCAAGAACAAAGAGTTTATTTTCTAAAACCACGAAAATTTGACCAAATGAAATTCTTTTTGTATATAATTATGTGATAACAGAAAAGGTGTTTGTATAAGGCGGATATTTTCCCAAATGGAAATGTTTTTTATATAGAAAAGTGACTGTGACGTTTAAATATGGTAAATTGGTCGTTGTGTTCTCACTCGTTTTCATGAAATCACAATTCTACACCCAAAATCAGTTTTTTTAGTACAGAATAATTTCAACCCGAGAAAGATCTAGTGCTTGCAGTTTATTTTTGGAGGATACCCACTTCCGCCCCAACCGAGGGTTGAACTCCGGTAACGATTCTCTAATAAATCTAATATCCAAAAAACTGTATCACACTTTCATTCTCAATGACCGTGTAGTCGAAGGGAAGAATAGAAAGCCCAGCTATCTAGCGCCTTCTTCCTGTTCTGCTAATATTAAGATCCCATAGATCGAGAGTTAAACTTGGGTTTGGCCGAAAATAGATAATGGTAATCTTACAACCAAGCTTCATGATAAATATGGTGACATAGAGTTTTCAATCGTTCCCTTATTCAGGCTGCAATATACCTTAATCACTTGCATACGAGGTTTATATCTCTCAGTTGATTCGATACGCAAGAGCATGGTCAATGTATGAACAATTTCTAAAACGAGGTAAAGTATTGACAAACAAATTGATAAAACAAGAATATTAGCAGACTCGTTTAAAGTTATCATTTCGTAAGTTCTATGGTCAATACAATGACCTTGTCAGCAAGTACAATTGATCGTGGAGTCAAATGCTAACTGATGTTTCCCATACTTTTTGTTAGTCCATTATTCACACACTGAATTGACGACGGGTTTTTTTCCGTTATTTCCCGATCATTACAAAGAGCACACGGCGGGTGTGAACGGTCGGCAGGGGATGTTCACTGATCCATGGCACCTGATCCCACCTCTGATGTTTTGGAGGTCCGTATTTGCTCTGCCCCTATTATGTATTCTTTTATGGTCTTTGATATTGAATACTGTTCGTTATCTCCATAGCCTTCATTGTTTCAAAACGACTTTTAACTAATCATAAACCCCCAAAATACATCGATACAATTCAAACTTGACATCACTTTTTTAATTTTTAATGTAGTATGTGTTTTCACTCAAATATTCCCTTGAGTCAATTAAAAAAACTGTTTAAAACATTAACTTAACTTTAAGTATTTTCCTTTGATTCGAGTTATGCTGCAATCACTTTCTAAATTTTTTTAACGTAATAATGTCGCCCTGTCCCCTGCGAGCCCTGTAATAGAGCTTTTGCTTTAGATTTGTTAAGTGAGGAGTTAATCCTTACGTCGCGGGTTCGAATCTCATTGTGGAATGTAGAGGCCTTTCATTTGGTTAAGACCGTGTTAACCGAGGTCCGGACCTCGTCGCTGTAGCTGCTGGTACGAAAAAGATCCCTCATTGCTTAATGTACCTGAGTATACTCTAGGTCAAAATTTGCAGATCTCCATTGGAAAGTAACGGAGTCTCCATATGAGTGAAAATTAGTGTTGACAAATCGGACGATTTTTAGTAACCGGTTACTCGCTTCATCTTCCGATCGAATACCCGGTTACTCGGATGATTTTTAGTAAAAGTATCAATATTTTTTATTATTTGTCTTATTCTATACTTTCCGGTAGTAGTAATGCACAAATATACTGTATAGGGACATAATATTTACAATACACACATACGATATCTTCAAAGATTTACGACTTAAAAATAAAGAAAATTAATAGGGAATAAATCGGCACACAAAGAAGACAAATAAATACGTCATCGTCAATCACCATTTTACGCTTTCTTTTTCAGCCCCTGAAATATGTCGCAATCAAGGAGAATAATTATTTACATCTCCAATATGTGGAGTAATATGTGGAGTGTCCAGTGAATGGCTGGTTTCCGAATAATCTAAGCTTAGGTGATTTAACAGATTTTGAATCAGCTGTTCTTTTGTTACAACTCCAAGCTTATTATGTCTGCGGCGGCATCTCGTTTTTAGATTATCAAATGAGGTAATTATAACTCAGGCCTTCAAAATATGTATACCCCAAGCAATCAAAGCTATCAATTATACATGTATAAACTGTGAAAACTAATCAAAACAATTTCATTCTCTACAATCATGCACTAGATCAAGTCTAACGGTACCTAATACTGTGGTTTCATTAATATTCGTGGGCATCAATTTTCGTGGATTTAGTAAAATTCACAGTTTCGAGGATACGTAAATTCGTGGATAATGGTCCTAACAGAAAAAGAATTGTCTATCATCTTTTCATACCGGGGTATTTTCTTTCGTCGTCATGCTTTAACGGGAACATTATGCCGGTTACAATGTTAGGGTACGTCGATATTTTTTTTAAGAAAAATTACTTACGGGAGAAAACTCTTTAATTATTTATTTATTTTAAGCCATTGGTTTTTCAAAAGTCGGAACCTTCAACTGTGAATTATTTCTATAATTGGCAAGTGTGGAATACGGACAAAAATTATGTTCGCAATCGTGGAATACGGACGGTAATTAAGTGGCAGCAGGATATTAAAAGTAACAACAATTAAGTATTATTTCAATTCACAAAATGGCTTTAGCTGCTCATTTTCACAATCACGACGTGTTACAGGACTTAACAGAGACATTCAGACCCCATGTTTGAAGATCTCGGAACAAACACATTCACGCGCGATCATGCGCGATGGGTACAACATCCGCTTAAACAAGTAATATGAACGACAATAATTCAGCCACGAATGACAGGACTTGGAGTTTTGCAACATAAATACCCATTTCTTCATGTATAACAAAAATATGTTTCTAAGCAAACAGATAAAATTCAAATAAGCATTAAATTGTGTAGATAATTTGTATGAATTAAGCATGTTTTAACGGCAGAGAGTAATTAATCATTTCTATCAGATTTTTTATTGAACGGTAATTTGTAGTTTTCACTGTACAGGTGATAATTGGGGTTGGACACTTAAATTGTTTGAGAAAACAATTTAACATATTTACGCCTGATTATCATCCTTTGGCTTTGGGGGTAAATCGATGATTGGTATATACATTGCGTTGCCAGATCTTCGTGTTGTTTGTTTATCTCCGTGAAAAATATTACATGTAAAACATTTTATTAAAAAAATTCCCGATAATTATTTAATACTATTTCCTCATTTTTATAAATAATTATTTTAAAAAATGGAAAAAATACGACTATTAAGTCGATCTGTTGAGGAAAAAAGGGGTAGGGGTATTTAATATATATTAACGAAAGTCGGAGTGGGCTTTTAAAAGGTTCATCGTAAATCAAAATGGAGGCACCAAACTTCGTTGAACATTTGATTTCGTGGATCAACTCAACAACGAAATCCACGAAAATTGGTGTTCCACGAATAATGATGAAACCACAGTATTAGGGAAATGTGTAAGTTAGTATACATTTATAAATTATTAAACATTCATTTTCTATGCCTTTACTATGTAGAATTTATTTTATCCGAGTAACCGAATAGCAGTTTTACTAACCGATACTCGTAACGTTCGACGGTTAACCGGTTAACCGGGTACTCGTTGCCAACACTAGTGAAAATCCTTGCAAGGGACGTTAAGCAGCAAGCGAACAAACAAACAAACAAAGACGATTAAAATTTCCTTGAATTAAACAATACATTAGAAAACCCCAAATGAGGTATACTCGTAATATTTCATCTTAATTATCTTTCAGACCAGACGATGTTCCAGTATGTTGCCCGTTTTACCACTATAACGGAACTGATTGTATTGGTAAATTTAGTTTTAAAATTGCATTCAAACAACCGCTGATCTTTCATAATTTACTGTACATATATTTTAAAAGGTTTTGTGTCTGAGATATTTTTTTTTCCATTTCATACAATCTACTGACTACATTATAGAGAATGTTACGAATTTTACGAATGATCCGTTTGTACATCTATAGTTTAATAATAATTGATTGATATATTGTTTAAATTATATAATAATCTTTATAATTAAATCCTTCTAATTTATTTTAGAATACTTAATGCTTGCTTATATTTGATAGAATGTCCACTAGGATACTTCGGTGTGGAATGCAATATCCCCTGCAATTACCCATCATATGGTTCAAGATGTAATACTATTTGTAACTGTAGTAAAAATGAGTGTGATAATGTACACGGATGTTTGCTAATGAGTGAGTTTCTATCTTGTGCCTCAAAATGCTTTGCTAAAACTGTATTTATTAATTTTTCTAATCAAAATATTTAATAATCCGATACGTATTTTACCTTAGGTACGATTGTAGTTACATCAGAGAAAGCTGTCAGTACTTTATTACAAAGGGATGAATCAAGAGGTGAGGAAAAGTTGATGAGTTAAGAAAGAAAGACGAAACACTCAGTCTGAATTTAACCGTTTTCAAAAATACACATTTATTCTAGTTCCTCTATATCAAACTTTTTAAGCACAAAGGAGGAACCCTCCCCATCCCCCAAAAGAAAGGAAAAAACTGATTTCTTATTTGTTTGTTTTTTTTACTTTTGGACTCTAATTGCAAATAAATGACCTTTTTAATCAATTCTTTATGGGTATCCCTTAGGGGAAAGTATACTAAATTAGTAAATTTAGCTCACCTCAACGAAGTTGGGAGAAACTTATGTGATACCTCGCGATCGGCGTCGGCGTCCGAGGTTAGAGGTTTTGGTGCAGTATTTTCTTTAAGTACTCTTATGCCCTACATTGATCAGATATGCAAGCAAGATGCCTCTAGTGTGTTTCATTGTACCAGTCAAGGTTTCAGATGCTGAATTTCAGTCAAGAAAAGACCAGATTAATGTTAATGGAACAGGTTAAAGTTTCTGGTGCTGGTCTCCACTCCAAGAAGCTATATGCCGAGAGTTGACTAAACTTGCAAAGGTGATACCTCTAAGGATACATACTACCAGGTTTGATTCAAATGCTGGATCCGACCAAAGTGACGATAAGCCCTATGTTAACCAAACTTGTATGGATGATATACCTTAGAATGCACACTATCAATTATGCAAGCTTGCATCTTGATTTTCTAGATGAGTGATTTTGGAATGTACACTTTAGGATTATTAGTTTAATGTGGGACTTTGCCTTACTTCGTAGAGGTGAGCTCTGTATCTCTGAATACCTATGTTTTTATTACGAGTTGATGGAACATCGACTCTGTTATCCTCTTGCTCAGGTTTTCTGCATTTTCGCCAAAGAACACGACTCATTTGTTCGGTTCATTCTATAAGAATTTATCTCTTAGTTTTAAAAGTTTAACATAAATGAAAGTAAACATATCGTTTCTACACATAATACCGTTTCTTTTTTAAAAGCAGATTGATATTAGGTGTAAAAAATAATATTTTTATCGTCAGTCCTACAAAAAATATAGTGCACAAGACTGAGCTACTTTTCATCTTCATACGCACCACGTGTTTGTATGTAAACAACAATGAAAGCACACAGGCATGAAAATATTGATTAACAGGATTACAAATTTCAAAAGAAAAAGACTAAATTCGAAGCACACTTGGAGAGAAAAAGGAGCCACATCAAGGTAATTACATTTATGCATAGCTATATGTAATATAATACTGAGAGATAATTTTGCTATTAAGTCTGTGAGTTTACGATCAGACCGAGGTCGAGTATACGTACGTGGATTGCATGTTATTATTGCCCTCTTTTCAGCGTTAATGGCTTGGCTTTGTATAAATTTTCTCTTCAAGTCAATACAAAGTCTATTAATCCAAAAAGCTATATTTGTTTATTTAAGAGTGCGACTCTTTACTTCATGTATTAGAGCCGGGGTTGACCTGGTTAAATAGGTGAGTTTTATCTCCATCACTTTCAGCTTGGTCAGTGTTGCTGATAAGAACTGCACCCAGCTGTTTACAAATTACCGACAGGAATCCATTTTGTACATAACTAAATAAATATAATTTACAGTTGAAACTTGTGCGCTCTTTGAATCTATATCATTAGTCTATTAATTTTAAAACAATTCTTTCGGTTGTGTAACGCTTGCAAATAAAATAAATACAAATAATCACAAGACAGAAGATTCTCAAACGTAAAAAAAAAATTATTCATAAAAAAGATGTCTACAGTTTTCTTTTATCGTCTTTTTACTGTGGAGAACATTATTATATAATTGCTATTGATATATAATAAGATAGCAAAATATATACTGAAAAATAAGCATTTTATATATCTATTTTCTAAATAGCACTCAGAGAGGTACTGCCACATGAACTTTAGCAGTATTGAATTTTAGCATCATATTCAAAAGGTGACTAACTCACTATTTCCTCTTTGAATTTGTAGCAAAAGTGTTGGGTTCATTTTGGTAAAATAATTATTTTATGCATCATAAAGTACTGATGATTAAGAAATGATTTAAAATTATCAATGAATTAAAAGGGCACCGTGACGGAAAAAGTTGAAAATGGACAAAAGTAGAATTTTTGCATGATACATACAAATTTTGTTCAATTCTTGGAGATATTAGGTTTCAGAAAATTACGGATTTCAGAACCTAGAAGATCTACTTTTACGGAGAAAAATAAAAATAAAATAATGTTCAATGTCTTAAATGTCTTGAAAAAAGATGATCAAAACTTAATACTTAATTTGTTTGCATTAATGCAAGTTGTTTACAAGTTCCATACTTAAGAATAAAATAAGCATGATCTTGACATTGTTGACATCGATAATAAAAACTAAGCGATAGATAGGACATTTTTGTTTCGGGCACTTATATTTCGCAGGTCTTTTCTTGCTTTACAGTGCCATTTAGTTCTGAAATTTCGCTTTATTAACATTTCACATAAATTCATTGTTTTATGATACAAATATCTTTAATGCAACACATATTATGACTCATTATGTAACGTCAATATTAGTGTATGCAAAATGCTTACTTGGAATAATGCGCTTTCAATTGTTATAAAATTGACTTCTATTAATAAGTTCTGAGAAACTGAGAATTTAATTTAAAAGCTAAATAATTGTATTTTGTGTAGCTAATACATGAGTTAAATATAGGAAAACAAACATTTCTTAAACTTCTAAACAAAAGGGAATTCCAAAAATCTTTGAAATTGAAAAAAATTAGATTAAATAAATCAATCAATTATTTAATATTTGTGTATATATATATATATATATATATATATATATATATATATATATATATATATATATATATATATATATATATATATATATATATATATATATATATATATATATATATATATATATATATATATATACAATGCGATGTGCTCTCATGTCTCAGACCTTTGTTTTCACTTTTGTAGAAGCATAAGCAACAGATGATAGTGCAATATGGATGGCCATTGCTTTGTGCCTGGGAAGATATGTACATAAACCTTTTTGTTGCTGTAGTGGAATTTCAAACATAGATGAATTAGTTGAATTATTCAGCTATCAGAGTTTTGTATATAGTGGAGGAAAACCACCCTCTGGTTTCAAGTGTGAAGTGAAGAATGTCAATCTTTATAATAAGGACTTTTCCCTTATAAAAATATGATAAATATCCTTTTGTAAAAATTTATTTAATAGTAGCTTTTTGTGTTTTCATTTTGAAAGAAAGTGACTCCAATCAGCCACATACTTTTAATCACTTGACACTAGTTTTGTTGATGTGATATATACAAGGTTTAGAATATCAACAGATACAGACTGTTTGCTTT
This sequence comes from Saccostrea glomerata, assembly GCA_003671525.1. Taxonomy (NCBI): domain Eukaryota; kingdom Metazoa; phylum Mollusca; class Bivalvia; order Ostreida; family Ostreidae; genus Saccostrea; species Saccostrea glomerata. The sequence continues at coordinate 160,342 of PRKT01000794.1, forward strand.
GGATTCCACAGGATTATTATCATCACCTTCTCATTTAGAAATACAGATTTAATCATCAAGCTCTAAAGTTTGATTACTTCTACGAAAGGTGTCAGATTAATTTGCTCCCTGCTCATTTTGGACAACGGTATAATGTTTACATCAATCATTTTAGAACTATTTATTTGTTATAATTTAAACTGATTTTAAATCTATTAAGTTGTTTAAAATTTGAAACCATTGATGTGATGAAAATATTAGTTTGACCCCGTGTTTCATGATTGTATCGTTAGTTTGATTATCGTAGAAATGAATTGTCAATCTGGAACCTGATGCTGTATAAAACTTCTAGTATTAAGTTTGCTTCTTCTTTTTTTTATTATTGTTTTCTATATTTGAAAATGCTTGTGTCAATTGTAAAATATTTGCGGACCAACAAAATTGACATTGGCTCTCTAAAAATTCAATCTTCTCAGGAATACTTGATGTATACACATTCAGGAAAGTAAGAAATTGAGGTTTTGATATACGTACTTCATGGTAGTTGTACACGTGCTTTCATTTGCTAAAAAAGGCAGCAATTATAACTTGTATAATTATATCGTAATAAGAAAAAAAGTATATAAATTGTTTTCTTATGAAATAGCAAGGCATTACGATTTAATTAGATTTGAAAATATAGTGCAGCATGGAATGAAACTGATATCCGAAATCAAATGAAAATTTCTGTTTCTAAATTGACATTTCATTTTCTTATTACTAAAGCTATACCCATTAGCTAAGCTTGAACAACCATCGAGAGGGACGTTAAACAATTTACTATCAATCAATGAACAACCATCAACTCGTATCAGTACTTTAAGTACTTTGATTTTAATAAAATACTCACAGAGGAATGGGGTCCGACATAAAGCGGTTTAAATGCGTACAAATTTATTTATCCTTCTAGGTTTTGACCAATTTACTCGACTTTCTCATTCGAAGTAATGAAGCATTAACAGAAAAATAAGAAGAAAATAAAAAATATATTCATGAGTCCAGTGTAATATTTCTTCAATCCTTGAAAGTATAGTGTTTCAAATAAATCCAATAAATTCCCAAAGATTAAGGTATTGTTCATTTCTTCCTTCTCATTGTATGCGTGCTCAGAAAAGCTGATGTGTCGATCAGTTTACATGAATGACGGATGTTCGAGGACTTTAAAACATTTTTTACTTCAATGTTAACAAGTGTCATAATCACATGCATGGCGCAGTTTACGAGCATCTGCTCTAGAGTCGCGGAGTATGAATTCGAAGTTATGCCAACATGCAAAATAATCATGTTAACATGCAAGTTATCAAACTCTCTGGAGAAATTTAACTTTAATGATTAGTATATTTACTAACTCCATTTTATGACATCAAGCAAGATGCAACTTATTTATGTTAATTATGTATGTCAAGATACAAGACACTTATATTGACATCCAACTTATCTATGTTAACATGCGACATATGAATGCTAAATTACAAAAAATCATTTACCTTTCACGTAGAGGGACAGAAATTTTCCAACAATATAAGATATCAAATATCATTTAATTGTTTACATATTCTTAAACTAGACCTTCAGATGAGAAAATACAAATCCATGTGGTGATACCCTAGAGTCTTTGATAATGCCGATGGTTTCTTCAGACTGCGCTACAAGGAGCGTTGTGACAAGACTAAAAACTACTGGACTTTTACGAGAAGCACTGACTTTTTCAGTTGACTGTTAACTTGGACATTTAAAACATTCACATCTACGGAGGTACAGAATTGATAATGGGAAAAAACCTTTTTAGTGGTCATGGTACTGATGTTAAGGGCACTTGTATGTGAAGGACTGGATTTGAGGGTAGATTGGTTGTTTTCTTCAAGGACAACTTATCTGTGCTTTGAAATATCCCATTATTTTAGTTGAATTAAATGTTGAGCTAAATAATTATATCGTAAAAGAGCTTCCATACACTGTCCTAGTGTGAGAGTAATTCGTCAACCGTAAAAGTCAGTGCTTCTCGTAAAAGTGGACTTTTACGAGAAGCACTGACTTTCAAAGTTGACGGTTTACCGGACATTTAAACCTGAATCATGTATGGAGATACGAACTTGAAAATAGATAAGGGCACCTTTCTAATGATCATAGGTTGTTCCCCCTAATGTTGTTAGGGGCACTAACATGTGAATACTGGGAGTTGAGTGTGGGTGGTTGTCGTTTTCTTTAAGGACAACTGATTTACGCTTTGAAATAACCCATTATTTGGTTGAATTAAATGTTGGGCAAAACATTTATATCATAAAAGATCTTCCGTACATTTTTCTAGTGTAAAAGTAAGTTGTCAACTGTGAAAGTCAGCGCTATTCGTAAAAGTCCAGTATTAATTGTTATGAATTATGTCAATTACCGAGAATGACATAAAAATACCTTAGCCAAGATACATTTGACTACTTCTTGATTTGCAAATTTCATTAGTCACTTTAGTTTTTACGAAAAGAACGTGTTATATAGTAATAAATCTTTACCGAACATTCCATCTTTCCTTGTTACTTGTCAAAATTTGGGATATTACAAAATGCTTCCAATCTTACGAACAGTCGAAATCGGTCATTATATTTGAAATGTATTAATGAATTTTGTGTGACATCATCCGAGGACGTTGTAGAAGATTGGTACACATTGGCAGAAAAATCCATGTAGACAAAACGTAAAAATGACCAAAAATTCTAACACCCGTCGTTTACAGTGTTACAAATTACCCAATTTAAACCCCAATACTATGCGCGGCGTCTTACTAGAGATGAATGCTGCAAAAATTAGTATTAAATCATTCGGCAATGTCTTTTGAATCTTAATGAAATGATTGTCTTTAAGAATTGTGCAGATTTTGCTAGTTTTCTTAGAGTGGTAAAAATTGCTTACGTTTATCTTACATGTCATTGTGCTTGTTTTCTGCTTGGAAAAAAGCTTCTTCAACAAATTCTTAACTGGCTTCTCTTATCTTTCTACTCACCCTGTTTCTCAATGTCCTGTTTAGACGACTATCATCATTTGTGCGAACCGCCATTTTAGAGAATACGCCATTTTATTCTTCAAAAATGCCGCTTCATATTGAGCATATCTTAAATATAAGATGAAACAGGATGAAACGTTTTGTGGCATTTTTATTCATTTTCACTATTTTTTTTATTAGACTCCTTCCCTTTTCTAGAGCCCCTGATCTTGGGGTCATGAATTTCAAAGTTTTGGTACAGGTCTCAATGCTTATAAAAATTTTGCCAACAGTTTTACAGCTTGAGAAGTAAAAAACGCAAACTTAATAATAAGATCGCTTTGAAAATTATGACACCAATCATCTATCTATAGCACTATTGATATGTCAATTTTATTTTTCTTGTTTCACTGTAAAAATTTGGATTTTGATGGTTTACATATCACCAGAGAAATAAATGCAATACGAAAAGTTACATACAATATACGTAATTTATTCCGGATTTTGATCGTGAGCCAATAGACCATATTGGCCTTTCTAAAAATCGTTATGATATTACCGATATTACTATGAAAGATTTTTTTTAAGGAAGGCGCAATTTTAAGGAACAATTTGAATAAATTCTGGCAATACTAAATTTGATATATATAATGTATTAGTTGAATGTTTACAAGGTTAAAAACATTGTCTATGCCTTTTGGGACAACCTTCGTAACAAAATTACCTTTCTGGCATGAGTATCAAATAACAGTAAAACAATGATAATTCTGATATGTTTCCATTATTTAACTTGTTTTCTCCTTTACTTAACAAATATGCATCCTTTTTTTAAATTTCTTTCGATTGATTTAAAAAATTGAGATTTATTTGTTATTTAATTTATATGTATTTAATCTTAAAATATTGTTATTTAATTTATATGTATTTAATCTTAAAATATTAGTCTTGGTCTATTTAGGTTAAATTTACTTATTGACGTTAATGCTTGGTATTTTTAATATTAAAGTCAAGAAAAATTGCGTTCAAAAACTAAATCTGAAATTTCAAATTAACAACGTTTGTCTTATAATATAATATGATAGATAGCTACAAACGATAGACAATGATTCACATCGCCCAAATTTAAGGCAATTTAATTTATTCCATTGAAGACAATGGAGTAACAATATGATATAACAGTAATTAACACTTCACACTGACACACTGGCAATCAGGTAGAACGGTTTTAAAATCGTTTGATAACACAGATGAAGTAAATCAATGTGGTGAAAATTTTAGTAAAACTTTATGTGATTTACTTCTGCCATACTGTAAAATTATACAGAGTAATAGCTCTATTAATATGAATAGAAATATTAATTCAAAACATACTGAAGATAAATCATATTTTAATGAAGAATGTAAGACAAAGTACATAGAATATGAGACAGCTCTAAACCATTTCAATAAACAGAAATCTACTGATAATAGATTATTATTAGTTAATAAAAAAGCGGCCTACAAGAAAATTATGAAAAATTGTAGAAACAATTACGAGAGACATCAAGGTAATAAAATAGAGTATATTCGGAAGTATAACCCTAAAAATTTTTACAAATTGTTTGAACGTAAGAAAGGGCAAATAAGTTCAGATTTATCGGCTAACAATTTCTTAGAACATTTCAAAACCTTGCTTGAATGTAATACAGAAAACAATAGGAATAATGAATTTAATTACGTAGAGACACAATCATCAGTATACTGTGAATTAGATCAGTATATTACGGAACAAGAAATTGAATATGCTATTGATAAATTAAATCATGATAAAAGTAATGGAGAAGATTGCATGATTAGCGAATTCTTCATTCATTGTAAACAAATACTCATGCCTATTTTATGCATGTTGTTCAATAAAATCTTTACGTCAGGCCATTATCCAGAGAGTTGGGCTTCTGGGTGTATATTGCCAGTTTTTAAGAAAGGGGATAGTAATAATCCTAATAATTAAAGGGGAATTACACTTGTTAGCTGCATGGCTAAATTATTTACAAGCATACTAAATAATAGACTGATGCATTGGGATAAAGAATATAACATAATTACAAACGCGCAATTTGGATTCAAGTCAGGTGCAAGTACCATTGATGCGATATTTGTACTACAGACAATAGTTAACAAATTTTTATGGAACAAAAGAAAACTTTATTGTTGTTTTGTAGATTATCAAAAAGCCTACGATTATATCAATAGAATTAACTTGTGGCTTAAAATTAGTACTCAGGGTATTCAAAGGAAATTATTTTGTATTATCGAATCTTTATATGATAATATTAAGGCATGTGTAAAATATAATGGTCTACTCACAGAGTTTTTCAAAATTACGTCTGGTGTTCTACAAGGTGAAATTTTATCACCATTATTATTTTCTATGTATTTGAATGACTTTAAACATCACTTTATTACAAATAATTGTCCATCAATCGAACTGCAGATGATAAATATATATTTTTACTGATGATGAATGCAGATGATACTGTTTTGATATCTGACTCAGCTGAGGGTTTAAAAAAAATGTTGGATGCATTATATACATACACAACGGAGTGGAATCTAACTGTTAATGTTGAAAAAACAAAAAGATTAATTTTTTTCGCAATAGTCGTAAAATACTTGAAAATGAACGTTGGATATACAACGGTTGCAAAGTTGAAGTTGTTAATCAGTTTCATTATCTAGGTATGTTGTTTAATTATAATGGGAAATTTATTGAAACACAGAAACATTTTTCATGTCAAGGTAAAAAAGCTATGTACGGTGTAAATAGTAAAATCAGGGATTTGCATTTTAACGTAGAAACACAATTAGCTGTATTCGATACTTATGTTAACAATGTTATGAATTATGGAGCTGAAGTATGGGGATTTCACAAGGGCATAGAAAATGTTCACTTAAATTATTGTAAAAGAGTTTTAAAGGTCAGACAAAGCACCAGTAATGATGCAGTTTATTGTGAATCAGGTAGATTTCCACTTATAGTTGAAAGGAAAAAGAAAATTTTGAAATACTGGGTGTAATCAAAAAACATTGATAATTGTATATTACAAGCATGTTATCAAGATATGGTTGATAATAATGATGAATGGATTGTAAACATTAAGGAAGGAATTACAAAGACTTGGTTTAACTGACATGTATAATTATAGTAATTGTATTGATAATAATTCTCTGAACATTATATTTCAAAGAATGTGTGACTGTTATAAACAAGAAATTATTGCAAGAATTTGTAATTCTCCTAAATATTTTCTATTTCAACATTTAGTGGATAATGTTGCACTACAGAATTATTTAAGAAACCCATTGCATTCTAAGTATAGAATACCTATCAGTCGTTTAAGGGTATCAGCTCATGATTTAAGAATAGAAAGGGGAAGGTATAGTAATATAGAAAGAAAAGATAGAAAATGTGAAATATGTATGTCAGGTGAGATAGAGGACAAATTCTATTTTGTATTAAAATGTCCTCGATATGAAGAACTTAAAATTAAATATATTAAGAGTTATTATATTAAAAAACCATCAGTATTTAAATTGGTACAGCTACAAATACTAAAGAACTATGCAACCTATGCAAATTTTTGTACTTTTCTCATCAATTAAGAAATTATGTTCTAAATAATAATTAAATGATATTGTTATGTAATTAACACATGTATATTGTATAGCCTGTACAAATCTTATGTATGAATATTGTATACCTATGAGATGAAATGTCTCCGGTTCAAATAAAATACAAAAAAAAACCCGAAAAATAATCCCGCGATATCAATCAGGAAACCATAACTACCTCCAAATCAGCTTGAATAGATATTTTAGAACGCTAAATTATTAACTTTAATACAGAAGGTTCATTTTGATAAAAAAGGGTTTGAAAATTCAAATTTACAAATATTCTATTTTTTTTCCGATTAACCCATTACATACTGGTAAACTTTGTATGTTCGTATAGATTACATGTACTATCGATCCTATATATTAACTGATAAACAGGTTAATATTTGCTAAAAATTTTATTCTTAACTGTTTAGAGTTCTTCTGCTTTCATCGATCAAAAACTTGTAACGAATATACATTTACTTTACATTACAATTTACATCCTAATAGTTTAAATGTAAATTTTGTTCCTGTGTATTCTATTTGTCTCAATTCCAAAAAAATACCATCAGGACAATTATTTTGACTTCTGGTTTTTGATGCTGCTGTTACAGTCCTTCCTAGTACTGGACATAACGCCCACCATTCACGACTATATCTCCTCCGTTAATGTACGATGCTTTATTAGAGGCCAGGAAAGCGACCACCGTGGCTACGTCTTCCTGCTCACCGACCCGACCAGAAGGATTCTCTTTTGCATTCGTATCAAGAAACTGGAACACATGATATTTGGAATGCATGCAGTAAAGTATTACATTTATTTCAGCGTTAGTCCTCAGTAAAACAAATTGATAAAATTGTATAATGTAAAGATAATTCATATTAATATCTTACCAAATACTTTCTTCATCATCAGGAATGTGTTCTTATTTATCTTAATTTTGGCATTCCCTATAACTCGTACAGGGTTCTCCATGATTTGAAATGTTACTGTGTTGCAGAGTTAACGCGAAAAACTAAAATTTCGCGGTATTTTCGCGATCAAATTCGCAACTAAATCTATTTATGAAAATTACAATTAGAATACATGCACACACTTATTAAAAAATCGCTAATTGGTTACACAAATGGTATGGTCGTACATATTGATAAAGGTAAATACACGTTCTGAAGAGCAGAGGGAATTCTGATCGATACAGTCGTACTACTTACATTTTTTAAAGTAAATATGCCGTGATTATTTATCAGTTTTTTTTATCTAGTTATCACATTACACAAAAAAAGAAACTTCAGAACAGTAAAATATTTTAAGAGTTCCTTGAACATGTTCAAAATTTTAAGCAATTTATTTACATCAATTAAATGACTTCGATACGAAGTTATGTCTGACTTAAAGTGCTAAAATAATTCTAGAGCCTTGGCTCTATAGAAAAGACATCTCTAAATATTTTTTTTAAAAATAATACAATGTATCTTATTGCAAATACCAATTAACCCTTACATGGAAGTGTGAAAACAAATTATTTGTCATTGTTCCGTCATGCGTAAAGTCCGGTGAGGGTCGAGGAGATAATTGATTATGCAAGGTGAAGCCCTAGTGTTTAAGTGCTCTAACTTTTATAATTGAAAGACGGTATAATTGTTTAATTAAAGTCTCAGTTAGAGAGAATTTGTGTTTAGATTTTCTAATTATCACAGATCTTACTGTGTCGGCAAAATTTTTACTGTGTTGCAGGCATGAAATTTGAATCGTTACTGTGTCGGAGAAAATTTTACTGTGTTGGGAGCAACACAGTAAAACAACTCATGGAGAACCCTGTCGTATTTAGAACTTTCAAATTAATGAATCTTTCTTAAAATATGATTTTATACTTTTGTATTTATGATAATTGCAAAAGAACTGCAGGCATGTTTTAGAAGCTATCTTAGGCTAAGAAACGTCTTAAGATATACTTACGCCATTTCTTAAGACTAAGTGGGTTTTTCGAAAGTATCGGAACTTAAGAAAGTTCTTAAGAATGATCTTAAAGTTAATACAGCTTTTGACATATCTTAAGTCTATCTTTAGCAGAAATGGTTGCATTACAGTCACACGATATTTTTAAAACGTGCTAATTTTAGCCATTTTTTATTTTTATTTTAACGAGAGTAATCAGACACACCTAGAAAACACATAATAATGCAAAATACATCATTAACATTCTGAAACCAAACCCGTATGGTTGTTGCTTGTTCGACGAAATCGACGTATCAGATGTGACAGAGTATTTGGAGATATTGATAACCCTTTTGACTACCTTGATGATGAATCTATGATAAAAAGGTATAGGTTTTCAAGATCTTTAATCCATGATTTATTTGAACAATTTCAAAATGAACTCAAACGTCCTTCTATGAGGAGGCCCTCAAAAAGCATGCAATATCATGTGTATTCCTTGTCATATACCACCCTTCTTCCTGATGTTAAATTACGTACGCTTGTCTGCATGCATCTACTTTCCAAGAATACCTATGTTTATAGATTTCTTATGGCACTCAGTGCCTCATGCAGATGCACCACATACATAGTAAGATGTAATCTGTTACATGTCACACTAACAGAATAAAAAAATTGAATCTCACTTAAACCTGCGAGAGGGAAAGTATAATGTTTTTTTCGGTGACCTAGCTCTGACATACGTAAAGATACCACCTCCTACAGTTTTGCATGCTTCCCTTCGATTTCCTGCTGCCTTCTATTGCCTACAATGCTTTTTCTTTAAAGAATTTGTATTTTGTATTTTTGTATTTTGATTTTCAATCTGAGAAATTTTAGGGCTTCTCTTTCTACTCATCTGCTGTGTGTTTTCTCGTCGAACCAGAAATTGTCAATGAATAAGGGTTCCACCGAGCAAATTGGCGCGCTTTTCATCTTCAAGAATTCTGAATGATTAATTGTATTCTATTTGAATTTTGCATTTTAGTATATCGTCGAAATAAGATGATTATTTTAAAAATTTAAAGTATCTATATTTATAGGTTTCCTTATTGTTGAAATAAGATGATTATTTTAATAATATATAGTACATGTATTTATATTTAAAGATTTTCTCAAAAAATCAATTTTCTAATTTTTTTTTTACTCTTTTAAATACTTTCATTACGATGACATAACGTGTAGCATTACATAGCAAAAATGACAACTCTCTGATTCCTGACAATGGTTAAAGACTTTGCGTATTTCTATGTCATAATGATTTAAAACGTCTTAGTTTAGGATAATCATAAGATAGCTTTGAAAAACAACTTACGATAATCTTACGATGATCTTAAAATTTTCTTATGATATGTCTTATGAAATTTCTTTATGAACAATCTTACGAAATTTTCGTAAACATGTCTGCTGGTTTGTATTGTTTTATGGACTTTTGATCTTGAATACTGTTCATTATCTCCATATTTTTTACATACCAAAATAGGAATGGAACAAACACTCATATAATATAATTAAGGTTGTTATTTTCAGGATCTTTTATAAAAGTTCGTTTGCATCAACTTTCCACGAAAAGTATACCCGTAATTTTATCTTTTATATCGATATGTTAGTTCATATATCTACTACAGAAATAAAAGACTAGACTGACGATCTGCACTTGGGAATTTACCGATAGATACTCATAAAATGATTTAAAAACTTGAATTCACAATTAAAAAAACAAAATTGAATAAATTCTTATTTCTTAATTCTTAGAAATTCAGTAAGTATTGATTGAATGTTTACAAAATTATGAACATTGTCTTTTGTACTAGGACAACCCTCGTAATGTAAATACCTTTCTGACACGACTTTCAAATGACAGTAACAGTGAACATTCAAAAATGTTTGCATTCCTTTACGTGTTTTGTCCATTCACTAAATACACAAGCATCCCTTTGTTTCAATTTCTTTCGATATACTTTAAATGTTGAATTTCCATTGATTTAAACATCTGAGATTTATCTGTTATTTGATTTATATGTTTATATTTAATATAAAAAATAAAATTCTTGATTTTTTTCATGATAAATTTATTCATTTACTTTCATGCATGACATTTTTGAAATTAAAGTCAAGAAAAATTGTGTTAAAATATATATAAATCTAAATATGAACATTCAAATTAACAACTTTTGTCTAATAATATAATTTGATAGATAACTACAAAAGGTAGAAAATAATTCACAGCGCTCAAAGGCAATTTATTACATATCATTGAAGGCAATGGAGTAACATGATGTAACAGACAGTTATTTTAAAACACTTCAAAAACTGACTAATAATCCTGCGATCTCGATCAGGAAACCATAACTATAATAACAACGTTAAAAAAAGGATTGTTAGAATATTGCGTTAAAATTTTTTAATAATTAACATTCTTTTTTTCCCCATTAACCGATTACACATGTTCTACTCGATTACCATCGATCAGAAAGAGTAACTGATTAACAGGTTACAAATTGCGATAAATTCTATCTCTAACTGTTTAAAAGAGTTCTTCTAGTTTCATCAAAAACACTTTACAACTTACAAAATTGTTATGCAAGATAAACTGAATCCTCACGTCGTAGAAATATTACGTTACCTTTTCCCCGCAAGCACTTTCTAGCAGGGTACAGGTTTCTCTAAAGTTTAGTGTAAGTAATATCATGACGTAATATTTCAATTAGAAAATAATTTTTCTTATTTTATGAGATTAAGCAAGTATGAAGTAGTTGGAATTTGGCAATAAACTGAAGATTTAATGAACTTTTTAAAGTGCGTGAAAATGCGTGATTGCGGGGAAACGGTAAATGCGTGATTTTGCGTCAGAAATAGGAAATGGTATATGCGTTAAAATGCGTGACTGCGGGAAAGAGGGTTAAAAGAGTTCTTCTAGTTTCATCAAAAACTTGTTACGAATATACATTTATTATACATTACATCCAATTAGTTTAAATGTAAATTTTGTTCCTGTGTATTCTATTTCTCTCAGTTCCAAAAAAAATATCATCATGACAACGATATTGAGTTCTAAGTATTTTGATGCCGCTGTTACAGTCCTTTCTAGTACTGGGCATAACGTCCACCATCCACGACTATATCTTCTCCATTGATGTACGATGCTTTATTAGAGGCCAAGAAAGCGACCACCGCGGCTACGTCTTCCTGCTCACCGACCCGACCAGAAGGATTCTATTTTGCATTCGTATCAAGAAACTGGAACACATGATATTTGGAATGCATTCAGTAAAGTATTCCATGTACATGTATTTCAGTGTTAGTCCTCAGTAAAACAAATTAATAAAACTGTATGATATAAAGATAATTCATATTAATATCTTAACAAATACTTTCTTCATCATGAGGAATATGTATTAATTTTTTTAATGTTGGAATTCCCTATAACTCGTATTTAGAACTTTTAAATTAATGAATCTTTCTTACAATATGATTTTATACTTTTGTATTTATGATAACTGCAAAAGCACTGATCTGTAAACTGTTTATATGGAAGCATCCTCATGAAGTGTAGATTTATTCAATCATGTCAATAATTTTATTTTCTTTACAATAACATATTTTAAATTAGGTTTATTATTTATATAGAGGAAAATAAAACAAATATGATTTTATACACGTTTATTTTAATATATTGGCGATTGTTGGTCGTGGCATATTTTAAAGCAGCAAGGGGGTGCCAAGCAGGGCGACCCCAAATAATTACAACAATCAACAACAGCAATCAACATGATAGCAAAATATCACATGTACATGTACTTATAATAAGCATAATAATGGCCGTTCCGGGTATACCGCAAACGGTAATTAACCTTACAATTAAATTTTATGTACATGTATTTTAAATAAACTTTACAAGTTTACATGTATGTAGTTATTGTTCCGGGTTATCAAACCGCGAACGTTACTAAAGATATTTTAGCAAGCAAAGCACTGTCCATGAAATTTGTTGGAAGCAGTACACATTTTGCACAGCAATTGAGTTTGTTTCAATCAAGCAAAGCAGACCAATTCATGAATTTGTTGAAAGCAGCACACATTTTCACAGTAAATGAGTTTGTTGTAAGCAGCAGCAGCACAATGAATTATAGCATCAGTTGAATGGCTCGGCACAAACGCCAGATGGCCGAAATGGGGAAGCCGCATTCAACTGACCCACGACCAATCGCCCTAAATTTCACCCATTTACTTGGGAAACTGAAATAGACCCCCTGAAAATAACACTAGACCCCCATACTTCCCAAGTTGATTAAGTCTGTATAATAGATAGACTGAAAATATGCTACATGTATTTGCATCATGTTTATATCAAACTAAAACATAAAGAATTACATGCAATAAAATTTTAAGAAGCATTTTTATGGAGACGAAATATTGCCCCATCATAAAAATGGCTGATCCTTATCTAACCTTCACAATTCAACCCCAGCATGTATGAATTGATTCTGACTGGTTTACACAATAGTTCTAGAAAACCTATTTAACTTACCGTGTAAGGTTATCTATGGAAATTAATCATGTTAATTGTAATATAAGGTTAGCTTTATATCTGAAATTTGACCCTGAGTCTCCAGGCTTTTAGTACTCACATGTATTACATGTAACACATAGTGTTAAAGCAGTAACGTTTTACTCCAAACTATGGAACTTGAAATTATATTTGATAATAATACTTCATATGCTAGCTTTCTAATGTTCATAATTAAAACAGATAATGAACTTTCTTTTTGGACATCGGTTCTTAACTTTATTCTAATTAATGCTTTACACCAAACTTATTTGTATGAGCTGTAAGCCTATACCTCATAAACTGGATGTTTACAGATACTTTATTAAATGTACTAAGAATATGGAACTTTTTAAAGTTCGTTCCAATGAAAATTACAGATCTATGCCTATTAACTAGGATAGAAACAGGACGAGAATTACTAATAAATGGCTCACACACAGAGCGAAAAACCTTTCCCCCATCAAAAACTAAAACTGCCTTGCAAGAATACTAGAAATTATTGTGTTGACCTTGCCTGACAGTTCATTATTCCAAAATTACAAACATTACTGTATATTACTTTCCTAAAAGTAATTAAAAATTTGCTTAATTCACCAAAATTGAAAATGTGATCAGAAGGAAGCTTTTTCTTGTTAGCAAAGGTTTAATTCATACACTGAACAAGTATTGCCACCTAAAAAATACGGTGAATCATTTTAACTTTTGTCATACATTAGAGCCTATATGGCTGAGAAATAGAATTTTGCTGTGGTTTCTGGATGAATGATATGTTTACCTGGCATGAACCTAATATAATTAGTGGAAAATTTTGACAAATACCATAATTTCTAATCAATTAATAACAATTGAATAGCTTTGTATTTCCTACAATGTTCCTGACAGCAGCTGTTCATGAAATTCCAAAGGGTTGGACATAGAATGTTTTTTAGCCCTGGATCTTATAACTAGTGGTTTCCACTGTTCTGTTGCATAAAGGATAAGCCATAAAATTAAATTTACTCTATGATTTATGTATCTTGAGTGAAATCCATAGGCTTATAGCATGCTTATCAAAGTTAAGATGTCTGATCACAATAGTAAATTTATTAAGACCAAAGAAAATTGCCATTGTGAAATACATCACATCATTTGGCCAAATGTTTGCAATGTATGTGTATATTCAAACAGGTGGATCTAATGTAGTAATGAATCAATTCCAAAAAATTTAAGTCCTTCACATATTTGCCCTCTTGTTTATCAATAATTGACTACTGAACAAAGAAATTTTATGCTTTAGTGATTTAAATAGGTATACTACATGTTATACTTGTGTGCACTTGACTTGATAACCTATCAAATAATAAATCTCACTGAATAGATACTCCAAAATCTGTTATACCCCTAAGTCATGATCAATAGCCTCATATACAACTCATTCTAGTAACTAGTGTATAATACAGTCTTCTACTGAAATCCCTATCCAATTTATAATTTCTTAAAAAAATTATTATTTCCAACTTAAGAGTTGGACACAAAATTGTCTAACAATAAAATTGTCTTTTACTCCTTAAAATTGATTGAATGGCCTGTCTCCCCCTATCTATGTGTTATGAATTTGAATGACAAAAGTTAATTTCAGTAATATATTTTCAACCCTGATGTTTTCATATTCTCATCTGATTTAAATATTCCATGAATTTTATTCTCTAACCAATAAAATAAAATTATCGAGAATAGCTTTAATGAATATGAATTATTTTTAGTAAAACTACATTTTTTGTTCTCTTCAGGTATGAGTAAAGCTTAATTAAGGCAGACAAACTTTTACGTAAACACAAGTATAAAGCTGGAATATTTTTACCAGTATATTTTGTCAATTGTGAAGTATATCCCTTTTATTCAAAACCTTATTTAATTAACCTTGTCAGTAGTTGAGAAGGAATAATTGGTATTACATGATTCATGATCATTCAGTTACTATTTTTCTGGGTCACAGCACACCTTTAAACTTTAAATACTTACCATAGCTAAAAGAAGTGACTTTATTATTTAAGCAACTGGTTATATAGCATACAGAAGATTATCTTCTTTCACATGCATTGAGCAATGATTTGTCATTTCTTAAATTTAACAGTCTAACCCTTTTTTACCTAAACCCCAGATAAATAAGATTATCAATTCTTTTATTCCTAATAGTTAAGCCTTAGAAGTGAAGAATGCATGAGCAAGAGGTACTTCAATCAAAATCCGCATCCCTAAGATGGTAAAGCAAATACCCTAGTGTCAGAGTGTATTGTCGAATTTATTGTACGACCCATTACACAAATAAAAATAATTAGCATCGCTCTATGAGTAAGTGAGCTTCCTTTGATTGCCATTGAATTTGATGAAATTTTATGCAATTGCCAAATTACACACTTGATAATTAATCTCTGAATTTAATTACAAAATTACATCAGATTTGAAGTTTGAATAAAGTATTGGCTATTCTTGTTGACTGATTGTGTTGTTTAATATAGGAGGCATTATTTAAGCCGATTATAAACTAAGTTCCTATTGCATATTAATAACTTATCGCCCGATTTATGCTAAACATTACCCTTACAATGAATTTTCCCTGTTAATCCTGAGATCTGGAAATAGTATAATTGTGCTTCCAAGCCCCCCCCCCTTTTTCCAATTGTATCATTCGAGAATGTTCAGTTGAATAAATGTTACGAAAACTGATAAACACTGATTATAATGCTTTGATCAATATATATATATATATATATATATATATATATATATATATATATATATATATATATATATATATATATATGACTGCCGTCATGAGAAAAGGGCCCTTATCTTTTGACGTCACAATGCTCAAAAAACGACGTCAAAGTCGCGGTTTTGTAAACACGGAAGTAAAAAAAAATGTCAACTGCGTTTCGTGATCTAGAAAAAAAAAATGAATTCCAAAGTGTAACAAAAATTTTAAAATTTGATGTGGACATTTTTAATTGGTATATAGTTAAGTATGATATTATAACTATTTAATACGTGAATTTATTTTATTACATGTATTTAAGGATTTCAATCCCTAATGGGACCAAATTCTGTACCCTTAAATGTCCGTCAAGTACACAATACTCTGATATTTTATTAAAGCATTTTATAGTGGAAAAGGATTGCCCACGAGAAATTTTCAAAAAGTTCATTAATTAAGGAGTAGTTAATTAACAAAGACTGCATTGAAGTCTATGGGGGAAAAGCGTTTTTCCAAAATAAAAATTCAAATAATTTGAATATCAATAAATCCTGTGGTGGAAAGATGCATTGAAATATTAAAAAAGAATGCCTACATATCTTTTATGTTTTCAATTTCATTGAATGTCTTCCTATTAGGATTGAAGACCTTAACTTGATGTTGGTTTATAAATGAAATTGGACATGCACCTTGCTAGGAACAGCGATTCGTGACTAAACTAAAGATGCTGCCTATCTGTTTTTGAGAAATCTCCAAATGCTTAAATTTGAATTCATGTTAAGAAGTCTTAATATCAAAAGGTATATTCCATTCATGTCATAGTACTTTTTTCAAGTTTTCAGAGAGAGAGAGAGAGAGAGAGAGATCGAGAGAGAGAGAGAGAGAGAGAGATCTATGCACTCATTGTATTCCCTTTCTTAGAAGCGCTTATTTTTTTTTCTCTGAAAAATATATACCATTATTTAAAATGTATTTAGTCATTTTAATTTTAATCCATAGTTAATCATACTGATGTACCCCGATAGCCAACCCACTGTGAACTGTCGATTTTAAAATGTATGTGAAGAAGGGGGATAAGTAGACAAGCCAAAGAAATATCTCCGAATAAAAAGATAACCGATTAAAGTTCAAACTAAAAAAAACATAACCATCTTTGACTGGATATATATTTTGGTAACATAGGAGATTCAATTAAACCTTCTACATCAACAATGAATAATTCTATACTAAATCAACAGTAAGAGAAAATGCTAAGGAAAAAAAAGGAGGATTGGGTGCCATGAAAATTTTGCTAAAAATAAATTTTGTTTCAAAAACTGATTTAAAATGATCCAATAAGTGCATGTTTCAATTTTCTTAAATTGTTCCGATGAAATGAATGAAGGAAATCCCACTCAAAACTGAATTGAAATATGTGTAGGAATTAAAGCTATTGTAGACTTTTCCCAAGAAACATTATTATACCTAATTTTGAAGAAATTAACAATATAACATCTACAGTGATATTATGAATGAGGATATTTATAAACCAATAATCGAAAAGATAGCTGAAGAGGTGTACCCCCCCCCCCTCCAAAAAAAAACAAAACCGGCAGATCGGAGAGCTACAGTGGTAAAAACTGTATATTTATTGCGCACAAAATAGTTGCGCTTAGTTCTGGATTAATTCTTCCAAATTCTTACCTAAATCGCGTAAAAGATAGATTTAAATGAAAATACCTTACTTCTCTATAAAGTACTCTCGTAGTTAACATCTGCACGAAGTGTGTTGGACGGAATATCTTTCAAACCAAAATGGCAGTATAAATCAACGAAGTTTTCGATGATATCAATATCAGGGCCAGGAGGGCTATTAACAACTATTATAAGGGATATTTGGTTGTGAAAACAGTGAAAGAATTTGTTAGAGACACACAGTTTGTAATATTTTGAGATGGCATTTTATAAACATGGAGAAATAAATAGAGAAACAACTTTTTTGTGCGCAATAAATAAACATTTTTTTTTCAATGGGTGGCACTGTAGCTCTCTGTCAAAATATTTTCTTAGGAGAGCTACAGTTCTGCAGCTAGCGAAAAGACGTACGAATTTCTGGCTAATGTCAGATACTACGACATCTTTTGAGAATCACTGATAGAGCAAAAAGTCTAAGTGACAAGTGGTTATGGGTGTAATTTCCAAAGGTTAAGGAAATGTTTAAAATCATAAACCACTTCAAACCTTAAATAATAAAGAAGTCTAAATTTTACAATAATGAAAAAATAAATTTTAGCACTGGTGATGTTTAAACTTTTATGGGCGTGAAATATATTTCACTGACTATTGAATTTATGATATGAAGTAAATATTAAGTCTCGTTTTACGTTGAAATCTTCAACTCTGATACATGTATATCTAAATATCCCGCATACCTCGACATTTATTAAAATTCCTTTAAATCAAAATACTGAAGTTGATCTCATAATCTTAAAATGACTCTAAGGAAAGGAATTATTAAACAAACTCAAATATTTTTGTACTGAAAGAAAGTTACTGTCTACATTACAGTCGCACGCAAGAAGCATCGGGGAGGGGGGGGGTGTTACATTGAAAGCCCGGTCCCCCCCCCCCACACTTTTTGTTGCAGCATAGTCAAATTAGTGCATACTACATTTATACGGCAAAAAGCAGTGTATAATGTTTGATAAAAAAAAATTGATACTGCAAAAAGTCTGATCTAAACCACCCCAGACGGCGAAAATGGATTCGAGTTTGGACATTCCCCCCTTTTCGTTCGGTTTGTTTTTTTATGGTGAATTGAATTTTTATTCTGGAGAATAGGAGAAATCGAGTCATATATATTTTTTTTAATTGCGATATATCGAGAAAGTAGTACATGTTTGTTTTGAACTATATAATAACTAAGAAAAAATGGATTAGAGCAGTAGATTATAACTTAACCGCATCGCCTCATACAAAATACATAAACGTGTGTTGGACGTAGTATTTTTTTGTTGGTTGAGACAGTCGCATCGAATTGTGAAAAGCTTTTTTTAGTTGTCAGATTAGCCAATGTCACGGAGGAAGATAGATGACCTTTCCTGACAGTAAAAAAATATACAAATGTTAGGTTCAAGTGAAACAGGATAAAGGTGCCTCAAAATTTAAAAACAAAAGGTGAAAGTGCAGAAATGTTTGTGACCAATTTTAATCGTGATATACTTTAAAAAAAACAGAAGTTAAAAGACAATTTCAATTTTTGGTATAAATTCAAAGAAAGTCTCAATTTAAGGTACGGTATAAAAATCATTCATAAGACAATCCTTTAAACAGCATAAATGCCCTTTGCCTCTTTATAATATTTTTACACCATATCTAAGACAGGCGAAGAAAATTATTGTATAAACAATTGAAGGTGTCGACGTCCTTCTGGGATTCTCTCTCTCTCAATGTTTAGGTGTTACAAGTGCTTTATATATATTATAAATTAAGTAAGATTATTTTATATCAAAAGAATAATTCGTATATATTTAAACAAGTATAATTTTTCCTACTGAATATATTATAAACCTTTCCTATATTTCGTCTAGACCCACATCCCCCCTTTACGATATTACTAGATCTGCTCTAAAATAGTATGAAAATACTTATAACATACGAAATCCCTTAGGAATAGTCACATACTAGTGGCCTGGCAGAAAAAAATTAATATATTCTTAAAGAACGTTATTTTCACTCACTTTTTGGAAACTGTATCAGACGCAGTCGACGTCATTACGGTTTTAGTGAG
Source organism: Saccostrea glomerata (assembly GCA_003671525.1). Taxonomy (NCBI): domain Eukaryota; kingdom Metazoa; phylum Mollusca; class Bivalvia; order Ostreida; family Ostreidae; genus Saccostrea; species Saccostrea glomerata. Next base: position 180,000 of record PRKT01000794.1, read on the forward strand.
TAACGTCTAATTTGTTTTGATTCGCTTGACTAAAATGCTCATAAAATACTGAAAAAGCGAGATATTTTCAAAATGTTTGTATATTTGCATTCAGAAAGAGTCCGGCTATCAAAATTTAACAAAGAGTCAATTTATGAAAATTTGACCTTAAGGGCCCTTTTCTCGTGACGGCAGTCATATATATATATATATATACATACATATAAAGCACTAAAAATGACCAACGACACGAACAATAAAAATTGTCAAATTTTCGGGACGCCCTGTCCCTTAAATAGAAATTCATTGCAGCCTAGTCCAGTCGATATTACCTGCATTAAGTATTACAAAAAGTAATTATTTTTTCTCTTCGGAAAAAAGCTGTGCTATACCGAGTTTAGTTTCACTTGACTTTTATAGTGGAATTTAGAATTGGTTCTCCTTTAGTGTTCTTTTTTACATCAAGAATGAACATGCATTAAAGATAGACGAGTATGTTTTGAAAAAAGGGACTTAAAAATTTCATATCTTGAGACTTGTCATCAGCAAAATTACTTCTTAAAAACAACTTTGATGAAACACACAAATACCCTGGAGTTGAAGGAATGCTGAGAGCTCCTCAGTAACAATACTTATATAGTCTTCGAGGACCAATTTTTTTCAACAAACCTTTGGAACCCCTGTATGAATGTTTTTTCTAATATCCTTTAGTAGGTGATCTCTTTTTATTTTCCTATGAAGTAGACCTTATTCAAAAACCTCTACACGAGAAAAGAAAAACACATGTTGTGGTCTTTGATTCGACTTTCAGATATTTGATTTATCAAATAACAATACATGTACCTGATAGTTTCCAATGCAAGAAATAGGTGGCTTTTTTTAATTATCTGATTATCAAATCTGTCTAATTTTAAGGTTTTGGGGTAGTTATTTCATTCATATTTTGACTCAATTTTTCCCGATGGACTTCAAATAAAAGAAAGCACAGAATCTGCAACACCTTTTTTCATATTTGGATGTTTTACTGACTATAGACGATATAAGATAACCTACACCTTAATTGTATGACAAATGACTTCGGCTTTTCCATCTTCAATTTTTCTTATTCAAGTAGTATTTTACTAACATCTGCTTATGATGTTTATGTATCCAATCTAATTGCAACTCAGGAGCTTGCCCACAGTTCGTTTAATTTAAAAAAAAATTGAATGAAATAAATGATGATATATTGTATTTAAAACGCCTTTTAAAGTCGACATGTTATTAACAAAAAAAGCATTCCTTTCACGGGGTAGTGTTTTTACCGAATTGTTTCAAACCAATTGTTTTACTTTTGTTTTAATATTGCTGAACTTGACTACTGAAAGTTCTGACATCCTGATCAATGCACAAAAATCACGGCTGTTGTGACCTGTCAACAGGGAATGCTTACTCTTCATATGCACCAGATCCCACCTCTGGAATCTACAGAGGTTCATTTGTTATACCCATGAACATTTTATTGTTTATTGTTTATAGTTATTTTGAAGTCTATCACCTCACCTTTAACCGTCTGAAAACAATCAAAATATCAATATAGCTAGATTAAATCAACATATAACCAATCCTATATATGAAAAATTTGGGCTTGAACAATGAAAATAAAACAGTAGCAGAAAATGTAAAAGTTAATAATAGAAAGGGGGTGTTACTTCTCAATACCCTTTTCAAGTAATACTGTGGCAATTTTTGGTCCCCCACCTTTAAATTTATTTTATTACTCTTTGTTCATGTTGGCATAATGATTTTTACAAGGCAAAGATGTTTTCGACCCGGATGTGATAATATATGTTTTTAAAATACATTCGGGTTATGTTTTTACTAGATATTTTTTGAAGTTAGTGGTTTGTTCCAGTATTACGTCATTTAATTAATAAATGACCATTTTCAATTCTAATTTGTGTTCGAGGGATTTATGAAAATCAAACAGAGATAAAATAAATGAGAGCAAAAGAATTTGACAAAAATTATTTTATCACAAAATTTACTAGTAGTTATCACAAAACATACTTTTTCCGTGTTTCTGTCGATCAAATAGCACGCGACAACTCTAGTGGCTTTAAACATAGGAAATGTTGCCGATATTGAACGTAATTTCCAACCAATTTCACTTATAAATAAATAAAATATGAAAAAATTCCACGACCTTTTGGATCAAGCCTCATATATATAAAGCCTGTTCTACCCTATAACCTATAACCTTTGATAGGTCAACCTAAACCACGTCTAGAACTCTCTAGAATTAAAATTACAATAACAATAGGAGGGGTGTGTGAATATTCTACCTTAGAAGAGTTAATGCATTTCATTGTATAGGACACTCGATGATAGCTGATTAATGGATGAACATAAGGAAAGGGTGTTTCTTATCACAGGTCAGTTAAACTAATACAGAAATCAATGTATAAAATATTAGAATACTTTCAATGGCGGAGGTGCATTTATCATAACATATACGCGCTGCAGGTTCCAGCTCCGGAATTGGGGAAGGCATTGCTGTCCATCTCGCCAAGAACCGGGCCAGTTTGTCTTTGACGGGAAGAAATAATGGTAATCTAGAGGCGGTGAAAGATAAATGTGTGAAGGAGGGTTTATCGCCTGACAAGGTTAGTTACTGAATATTCATAAGATTCTCACCAATGATTTAGGGTTAGTTTTTTAATGAATAAAATTTATGGGGTTTTTTCAACTTAGAATGCTAAGCGGAACTTCACATGTACATTAAATGCAAAAACCATCGCAAAACAACATGAATTCTTACATGTTTTTACTGTTAAGTTTACTTGAAAGAAGGTTTGATTGAAGCTTTTTTAATCTAATCGTAGAATACTTTCGAAAATTCAGATATTTTGCCAACATATGCCAAACGTATTAAAAGTGTTTCAGTGACAATTGTTAACAAGCATTTTAAAATGGTAAGTGGCGTTATTGCACTGTGCCTTCTGGTACAATCCAATGCGAGACGTCGACGTTACAATATAAACTTCTTGAACCACAGTGTACCTCTTAGCGAGGCAGCTGCGATTTAAAAATGTTAATGCTTTCTAAAGAATTCTTAGCAATATTATATTTTACTGCTTGTTATACCAAACAGATAGTCTGCTTTACCATGCAAGGCGAAATAAAACTCGCCCAATAAACCAAAAGGTTGAAATTTAATTCTGCTTTTATGTTCTACTTACCCTTTTTTACACAGGTTCTCCTCTGCGTGGGTGACTTAACTTCGAGAGATTTTAGAAATTCGCTCGTGGAACAAACAATTGGACATTTTGGAAGACTGGATGTTCTTGTAAGGATTTCATTAAATATTTCTTAGACTGTAACAATATGAATGTTTAAAACAATCACTGCGTTGTAAACTCAAAATCAAATAGATCTTAAAAACTGCCGCAAACATACATATTTGTATGTTTTTTGACAATAGACGATAAGAACCAAAAATCTAGTGTTTTTGGAGATCGAATCAATTTTTGCCACCCGCTTTCACAAAATGGGGGATTACAGTGGACCTTCAGATATCCGGACGCCAGATATCCGGATGCTTCAGTATCCGGACGATTTTTCATCGGAACGAAATTTTAAAATGTTATTCTGTCTTGTTTAACTGGTGATTCAGATATCCGGATGCTTCACATATCCGGACAAATTGACTGGGAACCGAAGCGTACGGATAAATGAGGGTCCACTGTATTAATTTCGGCCCGTCCGTCCGTTTGTATTTCTGTCTGTCTTTAAATTTTTGTATCAAAACGATATATTGAGAAGCCTTTGAGCTTCTGTAATGATACTATCATTCGGCCTAAAAAGGCACCTATCTATTTTAAGTTGAAATTGTCAAACTTCAAGTAGTAAATCCATAAATTCTGTGTATACCTCTTATTTTCTGGAGATATCTCAAGAAGTTTATGCAATAAATTTTATACTATTATTCCATATGGCCCCCTTTAACCTTATTAACAGATATAAAACCAATAGAAGATGAGTTAGTTGTCAGGGAGGAGAAAGCGTCTCCTGTTGATCAGTCTCTTCCACCTTGAGCTTTTGTCAGCATCCGATAAGCGGGAAAATCTACAGACAATTCAATACGTAAAGGATGGTCCGACAATGAGCATGAAAAAAAATCTCCATTTTCTTTAAAGGCAAAAGATATAATTATTTAAATTCAATTTATGGAGAACGCGAGCAGTATTTAAGCTTAAAAGTACATTAAACTATATACACTTTGGATTAGAACAAATATGGACCTCCTAAACATGAAACATATGGAGATAACGAACATTATTCAAGATCAAAAGTCCTTTAAATTTGCAAAACAGGAGCAGAGCAAACACGGACCTCCAAAATATCAAAGGTGGGATCAGGTGCCATGGAAGAGTGAGCATCCCCTGCCGACCGGTCACACTCACCGTGTACTCCTTGCCATGATAGGGAAATAACGGGAAAATCCGTCATCAATTCAGTGTATAAATAATGGACTTACAATTAATATGGAAAACGTTGGTCAGCATTTTTGACTTGATGATAAACTGTATTTAATGACAAGTTCATGGTATCAACCATAGAACTTACGAAATGATGACTTTGAACGAGACTGCTGATATTCTTGTTTCATCATCTTGTTTGTCGATAATTTACCTCGTTTTAGAAAATTGTTCATATGTAGAGCATGTTCTTGCGTATAAAATCAACCGAGATACATAAACTCTGTATGCAGGTGACGAAAGTATAACATCTCATGCAGGGGTGGGATCATGGAAGTTTGAGCATCTTCTGTCGCTTACACTCGTCGTGTGCTCCTTGTCATGATCGAAATTGACAGAAGAAAATCTGTGGACAATTCAGTGTTTAAATAGTGAACTTAACAATAATTATGTATGTATTCAGTCAACATTGATAAGTTCAAGTCATCAAATTTATCAAAAAAGCTTGATTGTTAGATTACTATTAACGTGTTTTAAAATTTTAAGTAAAATATCAAAATACGAAACATACGTATCAGACTTTATGATAACATTTATTTCTACAAGGTAAATAATGCTGGTTTAGGGAAGCATATGCCAATTTCAACGGAAACAGAGGAAAACTTTGACGAAACCATGAATGTCAACATCAAATCAGGTTATTTTCTCACACAGCTGGTGATACCATATCTCAAGGCAACGAAAGGTGTGTATTGTGTCTATGAAATATATGCAGATAACGAACGGTATTCAGGCTCAAAGGTTCATTAAAAATACAAATTTTGATGCAGAGCAACCTTTTTATCAAAAATCAATGGAACAGGAAGGATGAAATTGATGTGGAATCATTGTCAGATAGTGCAGATTCCAATTGGTTCAATGCATGACCCCCAGGGTAGGGCGGAGCTACAGAGTTTCACATTACATATGAATATATAAGAAAATCTTTAACAATCTTCTTCTAACGAATAGCAAAGCAATGGTTGGTCACATTTATAAGGAAACATCCTCAGGTAGTGTAGACTCAGCTTTGTTCAAAGCATGCCCTAAGGAGTAGGGTATGGCCAAAATGAACGTTAAGATTTTAAGAGAAAAAAGTCACATTTAGTAGAAATGAAAAAGATGCAAGCATCCTTATTTAGTTAGTGTATATTCAACTTCGTTCAGATCATAGCCTTCTAGACGTAAAGTTAATACTGAACTGTTTTTTGCTTATTTCCTAGTCACAGTGCTCTTGTGAGCGATGTGGCCCCCTGGCCTTTTTGGTTTTGTTTACTAGTATATTGACGTGGTAATAGTGATTGTTTGATTTTTTATTGGTTAAAGAGTACGAAAATGCACTTGTCAAAATTTATGAAAACTTAGAATAAACTTTTGTTCCCTCATTTTGACTAGACAAACTAGACTGTCTTTATCTACTCTTAACATGTCACTTCATGCGTGATGCATCGTTGCTGAAAGATATTGTATTTTTTCATTCTTTTCAGGTTGCATCATCAACATATCAAGTACACTGTCTACTTGCGCATTGAAGGTATTCTTAAAGTCAACGATTTTTTTAGACAAATCGTAGATATTTATAATAAAGAAAGCATTTATTTCTGAAGACCTTTTCTTTCATACATGTAGATACCTGGAAATTGTTCTTATTCCATGTCCAAAGCAGCCATGGATGCCTTCACTAGAGGATTAGCACTGGGTATGAATTAATTCATCTCGTCAATTTTGGAGCCGTTACGGTGTTTAATGTGTGATGTTCTTGTATCAAGCAGAGCAAAACTGCTTTAAATTATTCATACTGATCCATGAAATCAATTTACAAATTTGACTATATTAATCTTAAGTATGGGTAAACGAGTTATTGCACTCGCTAAAATCAATACAAAGCAGTTGAATTACATACCAATATTAAAGCAGACATGACACTATTACTCTCCTGTTTCAGAGTTAGCGCCCTTTGGAGTGCGAGCAAATACCGTAAGGTAAGTTTAAACAAATGAAACTATTCCAGTATGAAAATTTGAAACAACGTTTATGTGAAATGAGGTACCAAACAAATTGAACTATGCATTTCTTAAGAATTTATTTGCTCTGTCTATTCAGTTTTTGTTCTTTAATTGTCATCAACAGGCCTGGACTAATTCGAAGCAATTTTCATAGACGTGATAACTTTCCTGGTTTGGGAGATGAAGAATCGTACAATAAGGTTATATATTGTGACGAATTATGTATCTCAAAATATTTAATTTAAAAATGTTATTATTAATTGGATTTATTACTTTAAACGTAATTAAACTACGGGAAAAAATATGGAGATAACAAACAGTAATGAGAATCAAGAGTCAAATGAAACAGTACAGATTGGGAGCGGAGGAAACACGGGCCGCTAAGATATTAGAGGTTGGATCACGTGCCATACAGGAGAAAGCATCCCGTGTCGACCAGGCACGACCTCTGTTGTCATGATCGAGTAACAGAATTCATTTTCCTTTTTATTCTAGCAATGTTTTCTTTTATCCTACCATTCATACCATTCCAGATATAATAAACCTTATTTAAAATATGTTACTGTAAAGAAAATAAAATTATTGACATGATTGAAGAAATCTACACTACCTGAGGATGCTTCCACATAAACAGTTTACAGATCAGTGCTTTTGCAGTTATCATAAATACAAAAGTATAAAATCATATTTTAAGAAAGAGTCATTAATTTAAAAGTTCTAAATACGAGTTATAGGGAATGCCAACATTTAAAAAATAAATACACATTCCTCATGATGAAGAAAGTATTTGGTAAGATATTAATATGAATTATCTTTATATTATACAGTTTTATTAATTTGTTTTACTGAGGAATAACACTGAAATACATGGAATACTTTACTGCATGCATTCCAAATATCATTTGTTCTAGTTTCTTGATACAAATGCAAAAGAGAATCCTTCTGGTCGGATCGGTGAGCAGGAAGACGTAGCCACGGTGGTCGCTTTCTTGGCCTCTAATAAAGCATCGTACATCAATGGAGAAGATATAGTCGTGGATGGTGGACGTTATGTCCAGTACTAGAAAGGACTGTATTTGATGGAGAAGATATAGTCGTGGATGGTGGGCGTTATATCCAGCACTAGGAAGGACTGTAACAGCAGCATCAAAAACCAGAAGTCAAAATAATTGTCATGGTGGTATTTTTTTGGAATTGAGACAAATAGAATACACAGGAACAAAATTTACATTTAAACTATTAGGATGTAAATTGTAATGTAAAGTAAATGTATATTCGTTACAAGTTTTTGATCGATGAAAGCAGAAGAACTCTAAACAGTTAAGAATAAAATTTTTAGCAAATATTAACCTGTTTATCAGATAATATATAGGATCGATAGTACATGTAACAAGTCTTGCTTGTTTTAAGTTGTTTAAACAATCTACCTGTTTAAATTGTTTTAAATTGTTTTAAACAATTTACATTTTGCACTAAACAGACAAAATGTCACGTTTTTTTTTTAAACTTGTTTACATTTTAAGCTGAAAAGATCAGAAGCTAAGATGTTAGTAGCTTAACACTAAACTAAGTGGACACCATGACAGACAAACTCTTGATCAGACTCTGTGTTCTTGTTGTATATTTATACTGTAAGGATTCAATGTAAATAAAAATGTATATCTGTATTTACTGTATACCTTGACAAATTCAAATTCTCAAATTCACTGGCTTACCTTGACTCAACTAAACTGATCTAAACAATAACAAACCGAATTTCCTCTACAACACTATCCCATACAACAAACTAACTGGCCAACTGTACCTGCGTCAGTCCGTTTTCTTTAGTCCAAGTCAAAATATTTTTTAAATATTTGTATTAAGAAATTGCTACAATAATAAATAAGTAAGGAAATAATAAACAATGTAAGACAACCGAAAAATCTCTGTCTCTGTTTTAACAACACGTGTTTTCAAAATTCTAACACCTCTTATCTGGTCAGGAAAATTCAATCAAAAGTGAATAATTTTACACTAAATATAGTATCCTGTTGAAGAATCAAATAAGCAAATACTAAATTTAATATTAACCAAATAAATTTACTTTAATCCAGCGTTGTTGATGGTCTGCACAGATGTTCCTCACGTGAAATGTCAATAGAGAAAATTCGAATGAATTACTCACAGTCACTGATCAGTGTCACGAAAGCGCTTGGTAAAGTTGGTTGATCGGATATTTCCGGAATCACCAGTCAAGTTGTCTGGTCGGTCTAGGCCTATGTGGATTTTCCGTTGGGCGCCATTTTGTAGCGGGTATTCCCGGCAATGATGGAAAACACCAGTTGATAATTTATACGTTTATTTTGCTGATATCTTTAGCTGATTGGAATAATGGATATAATGGAATATATAAGGAAGTCCTGCAATATACAAATTGCCTCATAAAAATATGTACAAAATAGTATTTCAATTAAATATCCCGATCATAAAAATATAACAAATTATCTGTCTTCCCTTTTACAATTAATTATCATCATTTATATATGATAATACACGAAGCATATCTTTATACATGATATAAGGGAGGTAACTCTTATAACACAATTATACTTTACAATCATGTGAAGAGTTATCTTTCTTTGATATTTCTTTACAAATCATAAAAATATATATACAGATAAACATACCAATTTATGGAACTGAACTTTCTCCTATTCAACTATACATTTCTTTATTTTATGGTGTTACCTATGTACAATAAATATAATAATAAGGACTATACAAATACCTTTCTCAAAATAAATAATTATTTAAATTATCTTATTTACCAAAATCTTCACTTCAAACTATTTTCCAGGTTTATATACAAATTGATCTAATTGAAAACTTCATCAGATTTATCAATATCTGAATAGATAGACAGATAACTCAGAATGTAACAATTAAAAGTAAAATTTCTTGTTTTCCACATTTTTAACATAATATTATAGAAAACATATGTAATAGCATAAAACAAGTAAAAACTTACATTTCAGGAATTATCCAAGGTCTCAAGGTCTTAGGAAATAAATTATTTCAACAGCAAAACAAACTAGGTCTTCTCCATTAGAAGTCAGAATTTCAGAGCTTAAACTGAATAAAACTCACTACACCACAAAGACCAAAACACTAACCAATGAAAACTAAGTATTTCAAATATTGACCAATAGATATGTATGTGGTCATGTAAAAGTGTATATACAGGTGTGGATCCAAAGGGGTGTATAACTATAGCACTAAATATCCAAGTTAGTAAAGAATGAAAAGAATAAAGCTTTAACGGAAAACTTATCATTTATAATTTATTCAGTAGTTTATTAAGTTTATATTATTTATATCTATTATTTATTTTACTTCATTTAAAATCACTCCAACTTTTATTATTTTAAATAAAAGTACCTCTACTACATCTATACGAACATACAGAGTTTACCAGTATGTAATGGGTTAATCGGAAAAAAATAGAATATTTGTAGATTTGAATTTTCAAACATAATTTTTTTCAAAAATGAACCTTCTGTATTAAAGTTAATAATTTAGCGTTCTAAAATATCTACTCAAGCTGCTTTGGAGGTAGTTATGGTTTCCTGATTGATATCGCGGGATTATTTGTCAATGTGTGAAGTGTGAAGTGTTTATTACTGTTATATCATATTGTCACTCCATTGTCTTCATTGAAATAAAATAAATTGCCCTTGGGCTCTGTGAATCATTGTCTATCGTTGTAGTTACCTATCAAATTATATTATTAGACAAATGTTGTTAATTTGAAAGTTCCGATTTAGTTTTTGAACGCAATTTTTCTTGACTTTAATATTAAAAATACCAAGCATTAACGTCAATAAGTAAATTTAACCTTAATAAACCAAGGTTGATATTTAAAGATTAAATACATATAAATTAAATAACAAATAATTCTCAATTTTTTAAATCAATGAATATTCAACATTGAAAGTATATCGAAAGAAACTGAAAACTGAAAATGGATCCTTATTTGTTAAGTGAAGAGACAAAACAAGGTAAATAATGGAAACATATCAGAATTGTCATTGTTTTACTGTTATTTGATACTCATGTCAGAAAGGTAATTATGTTACGAGGGTTGTCCCAAAAGGCATAGGCGATGTTTTTAACCTTGTAAACATTCAACTAATACATTATATAAATCAAATTTTGTATAACCATAATTTATTCAAATTGTTCCTTCAATTGCGAATTCTTTAAAAAAAATTCTGTCATAGTAATATTGATAATATCATGACGGTTTTTAGAAAGGCCACGAACAAAATCCGGAATAAATTACGTATATTGTATGTAACTTTTCGTACTGCATTCATTTCTCTGATGATATGTAAACCATAAAAATCAAATTTTTTTAAGTGAAACAAGAAAAATAAAATTTACATGACAATAGTGCTTTAGACAGAAGATTGATGTCATTATTTTCAAAGCGTTCTAATTATTAAGTTTGCTTTTTTTACTTCTCAAGCTGTAAAACTGTTGGCAAAATTGTTATAAGCATTGAGACCTGCAATCTGATTAAAATACAGATCTCTACATAGTGCAAACGCTGCGCTTTGCGCTATGTAGAGATCTGTATTTTAATCAGATTGTGAGACCTGTACCAAAATTTTGAAATTCATGACCCCAGGACAGGGACGCTAGAGTTAGGGAAGGATTCTAATAAAAAAAATAGTGAAATGAATTAAATGAATAATATTTTGAAGAAAATCTCTCCCCTGTATATAAAGAATTTTGCTTTCAAAGGCCTTATTTGATCTGATAATAAATTAGTTTACTAGTATATCGTATAGCCAACTGGGATGCATACGTGACAATAATTAACGTCAAAACGTTTCATCCTGTTTCACCTTATATTTAAAATATGTTAATATGAAGCGGCATCTTTGAAGAATAAAATGGCATATTTTCTAAAATGGCGGTTCGCACCAATGAAGCCAATCGTCTATACAAGACATTGAGAAACAGGGTGAGCAGAAAGAAAAGAGAAGCCAATCAAGAATTTGTTGAAGAAGCTGTTTGCCAAGCAGAAACAAGCACAATGACATGTGGGTTTAACGTAAGCAATTTTTACCACTCTAAGAAAACTAGCATAATATGCACAGTTCTTAAAGACAATCATTTCTTAAAGATTCAAAAGACATTGCCGAACGCTTTAATACTAATTTTTGTAGTATTGGTCTCTAGTAAGAAAAAAGTTTTGATGACGCTATACTTTTGTTCAAGCACAAATGGCCGAAACACTTTCACAATTTTTCATCAAATTTCTGATCTTCTAAAAAATGGAATAAAACATTTGTCTATGTAGAACAACGGGTTTGGATAGTATATTTACAAACACTTTCCACACGCAGTGTTTGAGGTACATTGTATTTATATATAATAATTTATTTTTCTAAATTTTTTGTTATCATCATGCAAATTTCTAAATGAATGAAAAATAACGTGTTGTGCCACTTTTTAAATCAGGGGAGTTATGTTTAGTTAACAACTATTAGTCTGTTTCCATTTTACCCCGTGTCAGCAAAATTTTAAAGAGAAATATTTTAGATCATTTTATGATTATCTGTCCGTTAATTCCTTAATACAAGATTGTCAGTCTGGTTTTAGAATCAATCATGTAAAAGTACTCCTATTTCTGTAGCAGATAAATGACTTAAAATATTGATAAAGGTAAGCTTCAAACAGTAATTTTCATAGACAGATGATGCACACAGACATTTATCAAAATTCCTATAAATAACAACCTTAATCATTTTTATATGAGAAGAAATAATTTTTTTTCTCACAATTATGGTATTTTAATTTGCACAATTTTAATAGATCAATAAGGATGGTTGCAGAGAGGTTGCATTTTAAACATCATAGCAAGATTACAATTTCCTGATATGTTAGATATTTATTATAAGCATCATTTATTTATAAGCAAAAATGTTTTAATAAAGTTTGTGATGTTTTGCGTTGAACAGTCCATAAAATAATTATATTTTTTTGTTTCATTTTGTTCTATTACATTTTACATTGTCCTCCACGCAAAAATTTTATAAAGTAAAATGTAAAAACGAAATATATAGAGATAACGAACAGTAAACAGGCTCAGAAGTCCTTAAAACAATACAAAACAGGAGCAAACACGGACCTCCAAAACACCAGAGGTGGGATCAGGTGCCATTAAGGGTTGAGCATCCCCTGCTGACCGGTCACACCCGTCCTGTGCTCCTTGTCATGATCGGAAAATAATGGAAATCCGTCGTCAATTCAGTGTGTAATGGACTAACAATTAATATGAAAAAAAACGTCAGTCAGCTTTTGACTTGTTCTTGTAAGTTGTTTTTTACTGACAAGGACATTGTATCGACCATGGACCTTACGAAATGATGACTTTAAACGGGACTGCTGATACTACAAAAGGATATAAGTGTATAAGATATGTGTATCTGTAGAACGCCATTGTCTATCCACAGTTGATTTGGGTGTTTCTATTGAAAGCCTATGGTAGGAGAGATCTCTTGAGATCGGGAAGAGAACAATATATGATATAATGATATTACTCTAGATCTTTTTTCATTCTTGCAAGCCAGGGGTCCTGAGTCAACACGTTGCCGTTGCACAAACGGCAACGTGCATGTTGACTCAGGACTTTTGGCTTGCGAGGATGCCCTAATCTTATACATGTTATATATACAGAAATTTGTTTACTTTGTTTGATCACACTGAAAATTATTACATGATATTTACAATGCATTGTACATGTACATGCAATTTCTTTTTATTTTACCTATGGATTTGTTTTGAAACTCCTTTAAAATACTAAAATGAAATATTTTATGGCGATTTGATGCTTTGCATCAATTTTAAACTTTTAAATTTTGGATCACTCTAAAAGGGGTAATTTTTCAACGAGGGTAAATTTTAATAGGACTCACATATAAAAAAATTACCCCTGTGGCTCTTTTTCTACAAAAAATGATTTTTATTCTAAGGGTGGGGAATGACACCCGGGACCGGGGGTCATTTTTCAACGACAGAAAATGACCCATGCTCATTATTCGATGGGGGTCATTATTCGTCTTTACGCCGGTTCAAATGTAGATTCAAAGGATCAGTGCTGTTATTTGAGGTTTTGACTTATTTAAACTCTATAGTACTTTAGTTGAATAAGGTTAATCAATTTCCCTTCCTTACATAAGGTATTTGAAGTCTTTAAACGTTTTTGCTCGTCAATATTTTGCTTGTGACACAGAGGATAAAGAACTGGCTAGGAGGTAAAATAGTGTTATAATTTAAGGTTTTTCCATCCTCCTATGCTGCCAGAGGTTTTTGCAAAAACTGTCATTAAATCAAATCTATACCTAATAGAACAATATATTTTGGAAAAATGATTTTTCATAGGTGAAATTAGTAATATTGTAAAAGAATTTTAAAAATGCATATTTTCTTTATTTAATCAATTATTCAATCTTTTAAAAATGTTGACAAGGGAAATAACTCCTGCTCAGGTAGCTTCATTCAGGCATATTCTTTATTGTACTCCTAATGTAATGTAACTTCTAATGTAAAATAGTTTACCTAATATTCACAATTAAAAAGTATCTTATAAGTAGCAAGTATTAAGAACTTTCAGCATCAGAATTATGTATTTGAACCAGTATTTACATAATATTTATGATGCTGTTGAAAATAAAATGTACGATTTTTTTATGTTGACATATACTTATGTCTATTTACGTCCTGCATCTTAAACGATATGGCGACCTATACGTTTTTTTGCAAATTTAAACTTTATTGCATAAACATAAATTCATTTTTTTTACTTTAAACCATAAGAATTGTAAAGGTGGAAAGACCTTAATTTAATTTAAGTACATGTATTTTACTTTTTTTAACTTAACATTTAGTATGCATATATAAGTATAAGGGCCCGATGGGAAATGCACCCATGGCTTTCAAGGGTTATTCTTGGTAACAAATGTTAAAATGTTAAATGCATTATATTTATGATTTCAAAAAAAACCTGACTGATTTCGATATATACTGAAAGGAAAAAGAAACGCATATTTTACTTTTAAATTAAATTAAAACTATTATTTTGAAAATGTTTTCCAATATTGTTATCAAACATTTTAATTCATCTTTAATCTACAAGTTACGAAAATCTTGTGTGACTTTGACTGATAATTCCTGAGTTATTGAAATTGATATGTCGATACCCCCCTAAATTAAAATAAAAATTCTCATAATCTCCCTTGCGCATTGGTAACAGCCTTGATTTTCCTGTGCATTGAGTTCACCAGAGCATTTATCTTTCCCATTTGATTATTATTCAACCCTTCCGACAATAGTCTTAATGGTTGATAGTAGCTGTATTATTCCAAAGCCATCAAATCCCACTGCCAAATGAGTGCCACGAATTTTCATTTTAGGATAGAATTTACAGAATCCAGCTGGTTTGGTACGCGTGAATGTTTGTGAGAAAGTCTCGACAAACACTGGTTACATTTTCCCAGTGTGAACATGCTAAGAACATTACGCACACGACGCGTAGGTGCGCGCGTGAGAGTAAAATCGACGTAAAAGTTGCCAAGTTCGCGGACCAAATTAGAGCAGAGAATTTCTGTCAATTTTAGTGTGAAAATATGGTATGATAGTTTGCTGTATAAATATCGGTCTTAATGATAATACTTTGACAATAACCGAGTTGACATGATGAAAAGCCCTGTCTTGATGTGACGTTGTTACGCGTCAACGTCATCGCCATGGTTGGTTGGAAACCTTTTAATTTACTCTCTGACAACTGAAAACCCTTTTTTGTTGAAAAGTTTTAAACAAACTGCACAGCAACATCTTGTTGCCTTTTTATTCACTTACGCAATTCAATTACTGGAACCAGTGTAACTTCCGTCAGCCATACCATGATTACAAGAAAACTTATACTGATTGCAAATGCGGAAAATGATGTCTATAACTCCAAAGCATCGATTTTGCTATCAAATTTTATACTATTACTCCCCAATGACCCCTATTAATCCTATTAACGGGCATTTAGAAAACCAATAGAGGATGAATTAGTTATCGTGGAGGAGTAAGCATCTTTTATCGACCAGTCACATCCACCGTGTGTTTTTGTCATCCTCTGAAAAACGGAAAAATCTAAAGATATTTCAATGTGTAAACGATGGCATGACAATGAGCATGACAAAAAACTTTAAATTTTCGTCAGTTAAGAGATATAATCATTTAAATGAAATTTAAGTCCATTAAACAATATACACTTTGGATCAGAGCAAACATGGACCCCTAAAACATTTCAGAGGTGGGATTGAGCATCTTCTGCCGTTCACACCCGTTGTGTGCTCCTGCTCATGTTAGGGAAAAAACAGAAGAAAATTTGTGGACAATTCAGTGTTTAAATAATGACCTAAGCAATAAATATGTAGAATTTACGTCAACACGTTTATCATAAATTTTGGTCGTTAGATTACCCTTAACGTGTTTTAAAATTCTAGTAAAATATCCAAATACGAAACATACGTATCAGACTTTGTGATTTTTTTTTTATTTACATGTTTATTTATACAAGGTAAATAATGCTGGTATGGCAAAGCCTGTGCCAATTTCATTGGAAACAGAGGAAAACTTTGACGAAATCATGAATGTCAATATCAAGTCAGCGTATTTTCTCACACAACTGGTGATACCATATGTCAAGGCTACGAAAGGTAAGTGTGCATTGAAATCATATTTAACGGTATTCGTTGTCATGACCAGGAAATAACGGGGGAAAAATCCGTCGTCAATTAGATTACCCTTAACGTGTTTTAAAATTCTAGTGAAATATCCAAATACGAAACATACGTATCAGACTTTGTGATTTTTTTTTTATTTACATGTTTATTTATACAAGGTAAATAATGCTGGTATGGCAAAGCCTGTGCCAATTTCAACGGAAACAGAGGAAAACTTTGACGAAATCATGAATGTCAATATCAAGTCAGCGTATTTTCTCACACAACTGGTGATACCATATGTCAAGGCTACGAAAGGTAAGTGTGCATTGAAATCATATTTAACGGTATTCGTTGTCATGACCAGGAAATAACGGGGGAAAAATCCGTCGTCAATTCAGTGTATAAATAATGGACTAACAATTGGTATGAGCGTGATGAAGCATTTAGCAGAGAAATTTATTTATGAACCACAGAACATGGTTTTATTTATATGATGATCATGATGATGGTGATGATGACGATGAGGATAATGATCGATGATACGGAGAGGATCACTACATTGGGAAACGTTTGGCATTAATTCAATAATTGAGACATTGATTGATAACTGAGATATATACCCGGGGTACTAGATTGTTTGATTGTTAATTGGATAATTGGTTACCAACTGAATTGTTTTTTTTTGTTAACTAGTTAATAGTGAGTAAGGGGTGTGGATCAGAGTGCGGTAGATGGTGTGAGGTTTTTTTTGTTATTATTATTATTTTTTTTGTAAATAAATTTATTAAACTTATTGAACTTGTGTGATTCTTGGAGAAAGCCAGCTTGACCACGTGACATATATTTATATATTTTAAATGCTTAATTACGAAATATTCCTCAATCTGATTTATATATTTGCTCGTAAAACGAAAACGTAACCAACTAAACGAAGTTTTAACACAACTTATGCCACATGTACGCTGACATAGAAAATTTCAATCCTAGCCAATCTCGCATTTTTTCAAAAAAGAATAATCCATCCATGCATCTAATCATCAAATCCGATATTGGTCTATAATATTTTATGAAATTATTTAAGAAACAATCGTGATTGAAAGCATATTTTTTGAAAATTCTGTCTGCTAAAATTTGTATATCTTTCGTTTTTAGGATCCAGGACAAAGAGGAGGAATTTGAGATATCCCGAACCCGATCTAATTTATAGCTAGCCCAACTCAAATAGCAGCAACACAGTTTTCCTCATAAAATAGAGGCATCTATTCTTTGATTAATAGATGCAATTATATCCGGAATGGTATGAATGGTAGGATAAAAGAAAACATTGCTAGAATAAAAAGGAAAATGAATTCTGTTTTCCCGATCATGACAAAGGAGGTCGTGATCGGTCGACAAAGGATGCTTTCTCCTGTATGGCACGTGATCCAACCTCTAATATCTTAGCGGCCCGTGTTTCCTCTGCTCCCAATCTGTACTGTTTCAATTGACTTCTGATCATCATTACTGTTTGTTTTCTCCATATTTTTTCCCGTATTTTAATTACGTTTAAAGTAATAAATCCAATTAATAATAACAATTTAAAATTAAATATTTTGAGATACATAATTCGTTACAATATATAACCTTATTGTACGATTCTTCATCTCCCAAACCAGGAAAGTTATCACGTCTATGAAAATTGCTTCGAATTAGTCCAGGCCTGTTGATGACAATTAAAGAACAAAAACTGAATAGACAGAGCAAATAAATTCTTAAGAAATGCATAGTTCAATTTGTTTGGTACCTCATTTCACATAAACGTTGTTTCAAATTTTCATACTGGAATATTTTCATTTGTTTAAACTTACCTTACGGTATTTGCTCGCACTTCAAAGGGCGCTAACTCTGAAACAGGAGAGTAATAGTGTCATGTCTGCTTTAATATTGGTATGTAATTCAACTGCTTTGTATTGGTTTTAGCGAGTGCAATAACTCGTTTACCCATACTTAAGATTAATATAGTCAAATTTGTAAATTGATTTCATGGATCAGTATGAATAATTTAAAGCAGTTTTGCTCTGCTTGATACAAGAACATCACACATTAAACACCGTAAAGGCTCCAAAATTGACGAGATGAATTAATTCATACCCAGTGCTAATCCTCTAGTGAAGGCATCCATGGCTGCTTTGGACATGGAATAAGAACAATTTCCAGGTATCTACATGTATGAAAGAAAAGGTCTTCAGAAATAAATGCTTTCTTTATTATAAATATCTACGATTTGTCTAAAAAAATCGTTGACTTTAAGAATACCTTCAATGCGCAAGTAGACAGTGTACTTGATATGTTGATGATGCAACCTGAAAAGAATGAAAAAATACAATATCTTTCAGCAACGATGCATCACGCATGAATTGACATGTTAAGAGTAGATAAAGACAGTCTAGTTTGTCTAGTCAAAATGAGGGAACAAAAGTTTATTCTAAGTTTTCATAAATTTTGACAAGTGCATTTTCGTACTCTTTAACCAATAAAAAATCAAACAATCACTATTACCACGTCAATATACTAGTAAACAAAACCAAAAAGGCCAGGGGGCCACATCGCTCACAAGAGCACTGTGACTAGGAAATAAGCAAAAAACAGTTCAGTATTAACTTAACGTCTAGAAGGCTATGATCTGAACGAAGTTGAATATACACTAACTAAATAAGGATGCTTGCATCTTTTTCATTTCTACTAAATGTGACTTTTTTCTCTTAAAATCTTAACGTTCATTTTGGCCACACCCTACTCCTTGGGGCATGCTTTGAACAAAGCTGAGTCTACACTACCTGAGGATGTTTCCTTATAAATGTGACCAACCATTGCTTTGCTATTCGTTAGAAGAAGATTGTTAAAGATTTTCTTATATATTCATATGTAATGTGAAACTCTGTAGCTCCGCCCTACCCTGGGGGTCATGCATTGAACCAATTGGAATCTGCACTATCTGACAATGATTCCACATCAATTTCATCCTTCCTGTTCCATTGATTTTTGATAAAAAGGTTGCTCTGCATCAAAATTTGTATTTTAAATGAACCTTTGAGCCTGAATACCGTTCGTTATCTGCATATATTTCATAGACACAATACACACCTTTCGTTGCCTTGAGATATGGTATCACCAGCTGTGTGAGAAAATAACCTGATTTGATGTTGACATTCATGGTTTCGTCAAAGTTTTCCTCTGTTTCCGTTGAAATTGGCATATGCTTCCCTAAACCAGCATTATTTACCTTGTAGAAATAAATGTTATCATAAAGTCTGATACGTATGTTTCGTATTTTGATATTTTACTTAAAATTTTAAAACACGTTAATAGTAATCTAACAATCAAGCTTTTTTGATAAATTTGATGACTTGAACTTATCAATGTTGACTGAATACATACATAATTATTGTTAAGTTCACTATTTAAACACTGAATTGTCCACAGATTTTCTTCTGTCAATTCCGATCATGACAAGGAGCACACGACGAGTGTAAGCGACAGAAGATGCTCAAACTTCCATGATCCCACCCCTGCATGAGATGTTATACCTTCGTCACCTGCATACAGAGTTTATGTATCTCGGTTGATTTTATACGCAAGAACATGCTCTACATATGAACAATTTTCTAAAACGAGGTAAATTATCGACAAACAAGATGATGAAACAAGAATATCAGCAGTCTCGTTCAAAGTCATCATTTCGTAAGTTCTATGGTTGATACCATGAACTTGTCATTAAATACAGTTTATCATCAAGTCAAAAATGCTGACTAACGTTTTCCATATTAATTGTAAGTCCATTATTTATACACTGAATTGATGACGGATTTTCCCGTTATTTCCCTATCATGGCAAGGAGTACACGGTGAGTGTGACCGGTCGGCAGGGGATGCTCACTCTTCCATGGCACCTGATCCCACCTTTGATATTTTGGAGGTCCGTGTTTGCTCTGCTCCTGTTTTGCAAATTTAAAGGACTTTTGATCTTGAATAATGTTCGTTATCTCCATATGTTTCATGTTTAGGAGGTCCATATTTGTTCTAATCCAAAGTGTATATTGTTTAATGTACTTTTAAGCTTAAATACTGCTCGCGTTCTCCATAAATTGAATTTAAATAATTATATCTTTTGCCTTTAAAGAAAATGGAGATTTTTTTTCATGCTCATTGTCGGACCATCCTTTACGTATTGAATTGTCTGTAGATTTTCCCGCTTATCGGATGCTGACAAAAGCTCAAGGTGGAAGAGACTGATCAACAGGAGACGCTTTCTCCTCCCTGACAACTAACTCATCTTCTATTGGTTTTATATCTGTTAATAAGGTTAAAGGGGGCCATATGGAATAATAGTATAAAATTTATTGCATAAACTTCTTGAGATATCTCCAGAAAATAAGAGGTATACACAGAATTTATGGATTTACTACTTGAAGTTTGACAATTTCAACTTAAAATAGATAGGTGCCTTTTTAGGCCGAATGATAGTATCATTACAGAAGCTCAAAGGCTTCTCAATATATCGTTTTGATACAAAAATTTTCAGACAGACAGAAATACAAACGGACGGACGGGCCGAAATTAATATTCCCCCATTTTGTGAAAGCGGGTGGCAAAAATTGATTCGATCTCCAAAAACACTAGATTTTTGGTTCTTATCGTCTATTGTCAAAAAACATACAAATATGTATGTTTGCGGCAGTTTTTAAGATCTATTTGATTTTGAGTTTACAACGCAGTGATTGTTTTAAACATTCATATTGTTACAGTCTAAGAAATATTTAATGAAATCCTTACAAGAACATCCAGTCTTCCAAAATGTCCAATTGTTTGTTCCACGAGCGAATTTCTAAAATCTCTCGAAGTTATGTCACCAACGCAGAGGAGAACCTGTGTAAAAAAGGGTAAGTAGAACATAAAAGCAGAATTAAATTTCAACCTTTTGGTTTATTGGGTGAGTTTTATTTCGCCTTGCATGGTAAAGCAGACTATCTGTTTGGTATAACAAGCAGTAAAATATAATATCGCTAAGAATTCTTTAGAAAGCATTAACATTTTTAAATCGCAGCTGCCTCGCTAAGAGGTACACTGTGGTTCAAGAAGTTTATATTGTAACGTCGACGTCTCGCATTGGATTGTACCAGAAGGCACAGTGCAATAACGCCACTTACCATTTTAAAATGCTTGTTAACAATTGTCACTGAAACACTTTTAATACGTTTGGCATATGTTGGCAAAATATCTGAATTTTCGAAAGTATTCTACGATTAGATTAAAAAAGCTTCAATCAAACCTCCTTTAAAGTAAACTTAACAGTAAAAACATGTAAGAATTCATGTTGTTTTGCGATGGTTTTTGCATTTAATGTACATGTGAAGTTCCGCTTAGCATTCTAAATTGAAAAACCCCCATAAATTTTATTCATTAAAAAACTAACCCTAAATCATTGGTGAGAATCTTATGAATATTCAGTAACTAACCTTGTCAGGCGATAAACCCTCCTTCACACATTTATCTTTCACCGCCTCTAGATTACCATTATTTCTTCCCGTCAAAGACAAACTGGCCCGGTTCTTGGCGAGATGGACAGCAATGCCTTCCCCGATTCCGGAGCTGGAACCTGCAGCGCGTATATGTTATGATAAATGCACCTCCGCCATTGAAAGTATTCTAATATTTCATACATTGATTTCTGTATTAGTTTAACTGACCTGTGATAAGAAACACCCTTTCCTTATGTTCATCCATTGATCAGCTATCATCGAGTGTCCTATACAATGAAATGCATTAACTCTTCTAAGGTAGAATATTCACACACCCCTCCTATTGTTATTGTAATTTTAATTCTAGAGAGTTCTAGACGTGGTTTAGGTTGACCTATCAAAGGTTATAGGTTATAGGGTAGAACTGGCTTTATATATATGAGGCTTGATCCAAAAGGTCGTGGAATTTTTTCATATAGTCAATTTGTGAAGTGTTTATTACTGTTATATCATATTGTCACTCCATTGTCTTCATTGAAATAAAATAAATTGCCCTTGGGCTCTGTGAACCATTGTCTATCGTTGTAGCTACCTATCAAATTATATTATTAGACAAATGTTGTTAATTTGAAAGTTCCGATTTAGTTTTTGAACGCAATTTTTCTTGACTTTAATATTAAAAATACCAAACATTAACGTCAATAAGTAAATTTAACCTAAATAAACCAAGGTTAATATTTTAAGATTAAATACATATAAATTAAGTAACAAATAATTCTCAATTTTTTAAATTGCGCTATGTAGAGATCTTTATTTTAATCAGATAAAGATTTTTATGATTATCTGTCCGTTAATTCCTTAATACCAGATTGTCAGTCTGGTTTTAGAATCAATCATGTAAAAGTACTCCTATTTCTGTAGCAGATAAATGGCTGAAAATATTGATAAAGGTAAGCTTCAAACAGTAATTTTCATAGACAGACGATGCACAGACATTTATCAAAATTCCTATAAATAACAACCTTAGTCATTTTTATATGAGAAGAAATAATTTTTTTCCTCACAATTATGGTATTTTAATTTGCACAATTTTTATAGATTAATAAGGATGGTTGCAGAGAGGTTGCATTTTAAACATCATAGCAAGATTACAATTTCCTGATATGTTAGATATTTATTATAAGCATCATTTATTTACAAGCAAAAATGTTTTAATAAAGTTTGTGATGTTTTGCGTTGAACACAGTCCATAAAATAATTATATTTTTTTGTTTCATTTTGTTCTATTACATTTTACATTGTCCTCCACGCAAAAATTTTATAAAGCAATTAAATGTAAAAAACGAAATATATAGAGATAGCGAACAGTAAACAGGCTCAGACGTCCTTAAAACAATACAAAACAGGAGCAAACACGGACCTCTAAAACACCAGAGGTGGGATCAGGTGCCATTGAGGGGTGAGCATCCCCTGCTGACCGGTCACACCCGTCCCGTGCTCCTTGTCATGATCGGAAAATAATGGAAAATCCGTCGTCAATTCAGTGTGTAATGGACTAACAATAAGTATGAAAAAAACGTCAGTCAGCTTTTGACTTGTTCTTGTAAGTTGTTTTTTACTGACAAGGACATTGTATCGACAATGGACCTTACGAAATGATGACTTTAAACGGGACTGCTGATACTACATAGAGAATAATACATACCCTTTTCCATATCACATCCTGTATCAGCCCGGGACACCAATATCAGCCAGAGGGCCGATATTATGACGGCTCTTTTTCTACAAAAATGATTTTTATTCTACGGGTGGGGAATGACCCCCGGGACCGGGGGTCATTTTTCAACGACAGAAAATGACCCATGGTCATTATTCGATGGGGGTCATTATTCGTCTTTACGCCGGTTCAAATGTAGATTCAAAGGATCAGTGCTGTTATTTGAGGTTTTGACTTATTTAAACTCTATAGTACTTAAGTTGAATAAGGTTAATCAATTTCCCTTCCTTACATAAGGTATTTGAAGTCTTTAAACGTTATTGCTCGTCAATATTTTGCTTGCGACACTGAGGATAAAGAAAATGCTAAGAGGTAAAATAGTGTTATAACTTAAGGTTTTTCCATCCTCCTCTGATGCCAGAGGTTTTTGCAAAAACTGTCATTAAATCAAATCTATACCTAATAGAACAATATATTTTGGAAAAATGATTTTTCAAAGGTGAAATGATTAATATTGTTTAGTAAAAGAATTTTAAAAATGCATATTTTCTTTATTTAATCAATTATTCAATCTTTAAAACATGTTGACAAGGGAAATAACTCCTGCTCAGGTAGCTTCATTCAGGCATTTTCTTTATTGTAATTCTAATGTAATGTAACTTTTATTGTACTCCTAATGTAATGTAACTTCTAATGTAAAATAGTTTACCTAATATTCACAATTAAAAAGTATCTTATAAGTAGCAAGTATTAAGAACTTTCAGCATCAGAATTATGTATTTGAACCAGTATTTACATAATATGATGCTGTTGAAAATAAAATGTACGATTTCTTTTATGTTGACATATACTTATGTCTATTTACGTCCTGCATCTTAAACAATATGGCGACCTATACATTTTTTTGCAAATTTAAACTTTATTGCATAAACATAAATTCATTTTTTTTTACTTTAAACCATAAGAATTGTAAAGGTGGAAAGACCTTAATTTAATTTAAGTACATGTATTTTACTTTTTTTAACTTAACATTCAGTATGCATATATAAGTATAAGGGCCCGATGGGAAATGCACCCATGGCTTTCAAGGGTTATCCTTGGTAACAAATGTTAAAATGTTAAATGCATTATATTTATGATTTCAAAAAAAACCTGGGGCCCGTTTCACAAAACTATCGTAAGATTTGTCCTAAGATAGATCTTACGATCATCTTAAGATCTGACTTATGACAATCGTAAGATTTGTCACTACTGTTTCACAAAACTATCTTAAGCATAGGAAATCATAAGACAAGTCTTAAGACAAATTCCATTATTCAATAGCACAGGGATTTTTTAAAAATATGTTATGGCGAAGTTTTTCTTTAATTTTTTTCGGAATGTTGAAATCATGTGTGTCTCATATAGTTCTTTTTGCAAATATACCCTCAGAAAAAACAACATTTTATTGCATCAACTTTAATGTACTTTGTGTGTGTGTGTTGGGAGGAGGTCATTAAGATAAAATTTGAATTAATTTCATCACATAAAATTAATAAATAAAATTTGCTGAAATGTTTTATTTTTGCTCGGGAAATAGTAGTTTCTGACAAAATGCATTACTTTTAATTAAAACTACTAGTGTATCTGAAGCTTTAATTGCAAATAATGAACGAATTCAACAATGTCTCCTTTTTAAACAGCTAATCGTGTTCTATGTTAATTCATAATTATACAGGTGTCTTTGAAACGCTTCATCTACTGCAACAATATATCACTGCTAGCAGACTAAGAAGAGAAACTGAATAAAAAATTCCATTCAAAATTTTGCTGTTTCAATACTATTATAAAAAATCATAAAGAAAGCATGTACATGCATATACAACATTAAATATCACAACATATTGAATAGTCATACACATTCCGGTGGATAAAGAGGATACCTCGGAAATTGAACGACATGTATTTGATTTTTATCTAGTTTTGTACGACTGAATAAAATTTTTACTTTGAAAATAAATCACCACAATTAGAGACACATAGAAACCATTCATATATTGTCTGCCACAATGTAACATAATAAACTAATGTTAAGTTTAGGGACTTATCATATTCACAAAATTTTAAATGCAATGGTCCTAAGAAGCATTCGGTTTTTTTTTGGGGGGGGGGGGGTTTCAAAAAATAAAAATTCTCATAATCTCCCTTACACATTGGTAACAGCCTTGATTTTCCTGTGCATTGAGTTCACCAGAGCATTTATCTTTCCCATTTGATTATTATTCAACCCTTCCGACAATAGTCTTAATGGTTGATAGTAGCTGTATTATTCCAAAGCCAACAAATCCCACTGCCAAATGAGTGCCACGAATTTTCATTTTAGGATAGAATTTACAGAATCCAGCTGGTTTGGTACGCGTGAATGTTTGTGAGAAAGTCTCGACAAACACTGGTTACATTTTCCCAGTGTGAACATGCTAAGAACATTACGCACACGACGCGTAGGTGCGCGCGTGAGAGTAAAATCGACGTAAAAGTTGCCAAGTTCGCGGACCAAATTAGAGCAGAGAATTTCTGTCAATTTTAGTGTGAAAATATGGTATGATAGTTTGCTGTATAAATATCGGTCTTAATGATAATACTTTGACAATAACCGAGTTGACATGATGAAAAGCCCTGTCTTGATGTGACGTTGTTACGCGTCAACGTCATCGCCATGGTTGGTTGGAAACCTTTTAATTTAC
Source organism: Saccostrea glomerata (assembly GCA_003671525.1). Taxonomy (NCBI): domain Eukaryota; kingdom Metazoa; phylum Mollusca; class Bivalvia; order Ostreida; family Ostreidae; genus Saccostrea; species Saccostrea glomerata. The sequence continues at coordinate 206,188 of PRKT01000794.1, forward strand.
TCTCTGACAACTGAAAACCCTTTTTTGTTGAAAAGTTTTAAACAAACTGCACAGCAACATCTTGTTGCCTTTTTATTCACTTACGCAATTCAATTACTGGAACCAGTGTAACTTCCGTCAGCCATACCATGATTACAAGAAAACTTATACTGATTGCAAATGCGGAAAATGATGTCTATAACTCCAAAGCATCGATTAGCACTACAAAATGTGATCATAAAATTGTCATCATCAACATGCACGTGTTTTTGGCTTTTTATCATTTCCCCTACGTGATGCCATACATTTCATGGTTGAGTAGTTTTGACCAGCAATTTTAGCACAAAGTAACAAAAATACAAATATGACCAATTTTCATAATTTTCGCCACATACTCATTGATTTTTCGCATATTAGGTTCCTATGCGTTTCTTTTTCCTTTCAGTATATTTAAAATCCTATTTTTATGTTTAGTTCATAACTTTATATATATATAACTTAATATTATCTTGATTCCATATATTTAAAAATTCTAATTTTGATAGTTTGTTTGTAACTTTTTTTATTCAACTTAATATTATCTTGTCAAAAATATATAGTGACAACGCATGTAGTACCAAATAAATATTTATCTATCGAACTCTTGAAGCGGGGTAATCTTGTGTAGTAGTTATTGGATAAATTCTGCCTAATTGGAATGTAGAACAGGTCAGTTAATAAAGGAGCACAAATAGTGGGGATCTGATCTCCAACAGTTTGCTGGAAAACACGTCCTACAAAAGCTTCATAAATAGAATCTCTAACATTTTTTACTACTTGTCAATTTCAGAGTACTTTTATGAACAATGAGAGTTGGTTTATGTAGAAATCATGATGACCAATCACTGGATGTTTCAGGTTTTATAGTTTCTTATTGTTGTTCTTTATTTTATATCTTCGAAGAAACAGTTGTGTATGATATCAAAAATCTAGATTTTAATTCATCGAAATTTTGTAACCAGTATAGAAAAGTCGTTTTGATGTAAAATACTTTTGAAACATTTTGAGATTTGAAGTTTCTAAAAATTCCATAGAAGTTAAGGGGATCCAAATATGATTTACATCATTTCAAGAATATCCTGTAGCACATTACGTACATTGTATGAAGTTTCTAATTAAGTAGTTATATACATTTGTAAGGAGTAAAGAAAAGAGCTAGGGGAAGATTTGCTTGATCCATTTATATATATATATAGAAAGCACAAAGAAATTCACTTTTACATGGATACCTACTTCCGCCCCAGCCCGGGGTTGAACTCTCGACCTTCGGAATCTGTCTCCTAGCAGTGCAGGAACAGCGCGCTAGACCGCTCGGCTATCTAGGCAAGTCAAAAAACTTGCTTTCGATGCCGATGGAATTCTCGCGGCGCTGCCCTACACTACACGGTCATTGAGAATAGAAGTGAGATACAGTTATTTGGACATTAGTTTTAACAGAGGATTGTTACCAATACATGTTGTAATGAAATTAATTATTATTTATAAAGCACAATTTACAACAACTCTTAAACTAACATAACTTCTATTCTCAATGACCGTGTAGTGTAGGGCAGCGCCGAGAGAATTCCATCGGCATCGAAAGCAAGTTTTTTTGACTTGCCTAGATAGCCGAGCGGTCTAGCGCGCTGTTCCTGCATTATTGCTAGGAGACAGATACCGAAGGTCGAGAGTTCAACCCTGGGCTGGGGCGGAAGTGGGTATCAATGTAAAAGTGAATTTCTTTGTGCTTTCTATATTAATATTTCTTCACTTAGGGCAGTTATGTTAGTTTAAGAGTTGTTGTAATTTGTGCTTTATATATATATATATATATGAATTTCTCTGTGCTTTCTATATATATATATATATATATATATATATATTATATATATAATATATATATATATATATATATAAAGCACATTTTACAAGCACATTTTACAACAACTCTTAAACTAACATAACTGCCCTAAGTGAAGAATTATGAATATAGAAAGCACAAAGAAATTCACTTTTGATATGGATACCCACTTCCGCCCAAGCCCGGGGTTGAACTCTCGACCTTCGGAATCTGTCTCCTAGAAGTACAGGAACAGCGCGCTAGACCGCTGGGCTATCTAAGATAATCAAAAAACTTGCTTTCGATGCCGATGGAATTCTCGCCGCGCTGTCCTACACTACACGGTCATTGAGAATAGAAGTGAGATACAGTTATTTGGACATAAGTTTTAACTTATGTATATATATGACGACGTATTGTCAATTAGAAATGATTATTTCTATTCTAATACCGATACGATATATCCCGATGAGCTTGAAATAAAAGATTAAACTGAGTCTGAACATCTGTTTTATATTTGGATCCCTGACAAAAAAGACGTTCATGGTAATTGAACAACAAACTTTCATAATCAACGTAATACTTCAACTTTTCAATCGTCAACTTTCCTTAATTATCCATCAAAGTACTTTTTCACCTGCATACAGAATTAATAATTTTCAGATGATTCTATACTCTAGAGCATGCTCTACGTATGGACAATTTCTAAAACGAGGTCATTATTGATAAACAAGCTGGCGAAGCAAGAATATCAGCAGTCTTGTTTACAGTAACAATTTCGTTAGTTCTATGGTCGATACAAAGACCTTATCTTCAAAAACAGTCTATCATTGAGTCAAATGCTGACTGGGGATTTTCATACTTATTGTTAAGTCATTTTCTACACATTGTTTTGTCTACGAATTTTCCCGTTTTTTTTTCCCCCATATATGAAAATAATAATGGTTAGGGAATGCTAATTTCTTCATTACACCTTATCCTATCTTAGATGTTTTGGAGGTCTGTGTTTGCCCTACTCGAAATTTTTTATTGTTTTATGGGCTTTGAGCTTGGATATTGTTCGTTATCTCCATGTATTTCATGTAGCCATGTATCAAACATTGCAAAACTCGATCTGTTTCATTTGTGTTGTATAATCTTTCCATTTGTATTTTATATATTTTTTGTATGATTTTATTTGAAATCATATTTACATTCCAATTTTTATTCTATAAAATTTTATTCGTGTTTTACTAACTCTTATTTGTACTGAACAATTTGTTTGCGACGATTTCTTATTCTTTATTGCATCTGAGAAAGTTAATTAAGTTGTTTTAAAAGAAATGACTTCGTTGGTCAGGTCAGGATTAAGTCTGTATAATCGTGTAAAAAACGAACGAAATGTTCTTAAAGATTAATAGAAATATAGATAATCGAGATGCTATAACCAGGGATTTTTAGGTATAAGTCAAAAAGAATTTATTTAAATACAGTGTAAAGAGACAATAGGGTTTCAATATCGATAACACATAGTGCAATTAGAAAACAAAAAATAAGGAAAGGTTTTGTCTACCAAGATTTAAATTTAAAAAATGAAAAGGGGGTTCCATTCTCCATTTGCAAGTGCTTGTGATGAAAATGCGTAATTACGGTGTTATTTTTTCACCATAGAATAAGTCGTAATGTGCTTTCATAACACGATTTCTTAGGATTACTCTTGCCCCTTAGTTTATTTAAACTTCAGGGTCTTAACTATGAATATGGTTGCACAACCTCGTTTCCGTATACAAAAAAATCTTATTCTGTAAACCAAAATACCCTACATTATAATGCCTATAACACTGGAATAAGAAACTCATTGTGGGATAAAATAGTTCTCAAAGCGAAGGACAGAGGTACTGGACATTTGTTTTTTTTAAAACTTGAATTTTTTTTGTTACATTGTAATGTAATAAATTTTTAAAATTATTTTATTCGTAAAAAAATATAAAAGCTAAAAAGGAAAAATTAAACAAAAATAGAATTTTAATTTGACAAATATATTTAAAAGAAATACGAGATATCAATGCCATTAGGCGTTATCGCATGTATCAGAGGATCATTGAACCTTACTTGGACATTTGAAAGTACAATGAAATGCGATATTTTAAAAGATTTTAAAGATTTTCAATTTTACTTTTTATTATCAAATTCAGACAGGTGTAAAAATAAAAGAACACTTAATAGAAACCTTTTGCGTTTCTATCGATTCTTTGATACTAGTATTTAAAGTACTTTGAAGCAGAGTGCTCTTGTATAAGAATTTTGGTCTTTTTTCTTTCAGTAATATTTGTCCTTAATAGAAAAAATCCGGAATAAACACAAAGTAGCCTGCATTTTGACCAGCCTTTGTATGTTGGGGTAGCGGGGTGACATTGAATTCCGCTTTTTATTGTTAGCGCCCTTGTCCGTCGAACAGCGAAAAAATCCCGAGTCCAACAGAGATCTATAATTGAAGCAGTCACGCGTGTACTTGGTAGGTGAAAGGATATTGGGTTTAGGAAAGCGTCAACCAAACCAATTAAAGGTGTCCTTTGGATCTTTGGGGGAGATTTTAACGCTATCCTCATAATACCGTGCAAATCTATTTCTCAGGGGTGAAAATTGTGCCCACCAAAGGTATGTAGAGAAAATTTTTAAACATTGATAATAGCGAATAACATTAAGTCAAACGTACCGAACTCTTTAGTACATATGTTATGAAATATTATTATGTTGAAAACAGTAAACCCTCGTTTTGCAATTCCTCTTTACAAATGTTTAATAATAATGCCTACTATGGTCTGGTAATGCACTTTTAAATAGAAATGGTCGAGGCACAAATATTCAGGATTTTCGTAAAACTTTGACTGAAGGCAATTTTGGATTGTGCGAGATTACGTTTTCTTTTTAACTTGTACATTTTTATTATTCCACAAATAATAATGCCTACTATGGTCTGGTAATGCACTTTTAAATAGAAATGGTCGAGGCACAAATATTCAGGATTTTCGAAAAACTTTGACTGAAGGCAATTTTGGATTGTGCGAGATTACGTTTTCTTTTTAACTTGTACATTTTTATTATTCCACTATTTCAATGTATACTAATACTTACTGATATTTTATTGAAAAGATGAAATTAAAACAAAATAACCTATCGTTTTTTCTTTCTCACTTAGAACACTGAATAATATAATTTTTCTCTATAATCATTTTCTGTTTCAATGCATACGATCTGATACGCAGACTAAAATAGTTAATCTGTCCATAACCTGACAAACAGTGCATTTACCTCCGTATTTCACCAAAAACACAACAACGAATGATGAAATTCAAACATTAATTCAGCTGCGTTTATTTTATTTAGTCCAATTTATAAAATACATGAAAATATATCAAACAGGTTTGATACAATTTATGTGTGTCAAAATATGCAAGGGATACTAGTATTATTTTTAATTCCACATGCTGAATAAACAAACACATACTATAGTATACAGATATAGAAATCTAAATAATACACGTTTATCTTGTTTTGTCTATCTCAAAACATGTCAGACTCAACAAAAATTATTCTATTTTAGGTCAGAGTTTGAAATCCTTTCGAATTTAGGGAAAAAAACCCACAAGGGTTGGAAAAATTGACATTCCTTTGAGAAATAAAATAGTGAAAGTAAACCTCCATAATACATGTAACAACATAAAGACTATTTGTATTCGACAGTCTTACTAGCACTGGAGGTGGAATGGAGTCACTCAATCTTGCTTTGGAGGATATAATCACAGAATGTGGTGGCTTTGGCAGGTTCCAATACATTGTCATCGGCATCGCCTTCCTTGTGAAAGTGTCATGTGCGTGGAGCGTCCTCATGATGCAATTTGCCGGCGCGTCGCCAGAATGGTGGTGTACGTGGAACACAAATACGTCAAATGGCGCCACTGGAAACGATAGTTTAGAGACACTTGGAGTATGCAAGGCGCCAAATAATGAATCTTCATATGGAAGGTGTCCCTCTATTCGTTTTTCATCGGAAATAAACACAATCGTGAATGAGGTAAGAATATGCTTAACCCACTGACAGGTAACTTACTCCTGGACACAAAACATACGATGCGGTGAACATTTTTTTTTTCACGTATAGAATTATTAAACAATTATTAGAATAAAAAAAATCATACAGTGATTTGTAAGTTGTTTTCAAAATGATATTGAAACAAAAAACATTATCCATTGTAAATATAAAGTACGGAGAATTAATATATTTTACAAGTTTCTTAAACCCGGGCAATCAGTTCATTCTTCCTTGAGTAATAAGAAAATGTGTTTTGTACACTTCTTTTAATTTAACAGCATTGCAAAATACAATGAAATAATTATATAATACTGAGGTGAACAAATGTTGATTGTGGTTGCTTTAAGCGGTACAATGTATTTCAATATTCTGCATGGTATATCTAAGCGAGCACTCATGACTCTTGTCATTGTCTTTGTAGTGGGAACTCATCTGTGATATGGACTGGGTATCGTCTACAATAACCACAATACAGATGGCCGGTATGTTGGTGGCTGGTCTATTATCCGGGCACCTGTCGGATACATTTGGTCGAAAGCTGAACTTCTTTCTGTCCCTTGCCTTCATGATGGTAGGGAATTTCCTTGCTGCTGTTTCCGTGTCGTGGCAGATGTTTGCTGTCATGAGATTTGTGCTCGGGTTCGGTGCTGGGCAGTTCCTAGCCACCTTGTACATCTTCATGATTGAGTTCATACCCAAGAGACATCGATCAATGATTGCAGCTCTTCCTACCTTTCCCATCTTTGCTGCTCTATTAGCCCTGGTCTCATACCTACTGAAAGACTGGAGACACCTTCATTACCTAACAGCTGCTATAACATTACCATCATTTTTGGGTATTTTGTAAGTTTTTGAAAGGATTTTAACTAGCAGTTCAAAGAGTTCAAAATCCCGCAGAAGGGAAATAGTTCCAGATTTAAAGTAGCAACTACGTGTCGATATATGTTAGTACATGAATGAATATAATTCAGTTGGTCCAGATATTTTGTTAATGGAAGTAGATAAACGATATGAATTTAATCAATTATGATTTTTTTTTCAAATGCAAATGGTACCCTATTTCTAAACCGAGCTGAGATGACAGGTATAAGGTTGTTACTTGGTTTGATTATTCCGGTCAGCAAATCTTAAAACTGAATCCCCAAAATGATACATATAATAATTCTTTTTCTAGTGTAATCCCAGAAAGTTTTCGATGGCTGGCATCCCGCTTCAAGATTAAAGAAGCGGAAAATGTCATTAAAAAGATCGCAGACATAAACGGCCGTCCCTGCCCAGACATGGACAGAATTAGACTGGCACTGAGCAGCAAAAACAGACTAAAAGAAAGGAAATATTCTATCATTGATATATTTAGAGAAAAATATCTACTCAAAAGGACATTGTTACTTTGGTTTTGTTGGTGAGTGTGTATTTTTTCATTGCCATCTTCTCTAATAATGTAGAAATAAGGATGCTTATATTAAGTGCTATTCTACATGTTGTTTTAAATGATTTCTTTTATTTCAAGGATAACCAGTTCGATGTTTCTTTTTGACTTATGAACCTCACTTTCGTTTCAAAAAGTTTTTCTGTATATTTTCAACTTCACAATTATCTTTTTATTTGAACTTTAACTCTGGCATTTATATCTAATTGTAAAATATCCAAATAGTTGTTTAAGTCAGCTCTCGTTTTTTTTCCATGTTTAATAAATCCTGTTGGTTACCTGAACTTTCGCAAGATGGAACCCTTTTGCTTTTATTTTTTGGATGTACCTTTTGGTGTCTTTTTTATTAACTGAGGGCTATTGTTTTTAATTTTAGGTTAGCCTGCGGATTTTCCTACTATGGCCTTGCTTTCGGTGTTGGACAACTTTCTGGGAGTTTGTATATCAACATGTTTTTCTTATCAGCAGTGGAGGTACCTGGTACCTTCAGCACTTGGTGTCTTACCAACCAGTGAGTATTCTGGGCAGACCTATGTGTCGTATTCAAATGAGGTAGAATTTTAAAAACCTACTGAAGAAGAAGAAAAAATTAACATACATGTATATTTGTCATGTGTTTTGTTGTAAAGAGTTTTTTTTTCTTTACATTCTTGGTTTGAAACCCTCAGTCTAAATTCAACTGCAGGATTTTTATTCTTTTTAGATGATGTCATATACCTTTAAAAGAAGGATCATTTTATGGTTGACTGGGTTTTTTGTACCAATTCCAGATTTGGTCGTCGATGGACAGCTTTAGTACTGCTTTTGTTATCGGGAGTAGCTGGAATAGCAACTGCAACCTTCCAGAATCTTGGCAAGTACTAGTAATTGAAAAATTTTAAAGCAGGTATATATTATTGCAAATAAAATTATTGTGTGAACTTGCACAAAAATTTGAAATTTTTAAGAGAATCACAGGAGTAGGGTTCTATTACGGTAGGTTAACTTGACTTGATCGGCAGAGTAGGGTTCTTTAACGGTAGGATTACTTGGTTTTATCTGAAGTGTTGCTTTACGAACCATATGTTTTCTTGTAATGTAATCGCTCTAACTGTGAAAGTTATCAATCGTAAATATTTATATATAATTGTACATATCATTGTATCTTAATTCTAAAACGTTCATCACTGTAGTATATTGAATGAAGTCTCTCACAGTCTTATCATTTCTTTCAGTTTGATGTTGAATACAAATACAAATGACAGCAGTTCTAATATTGATATAGTTTTTTTATTTATGTATTCAGAAATTTTATACCAGCTTATTTAGATATCAATTAAGATAGATAAAAGGAATTTTAGTACAATTAAGAAACAAATAACTTCCTTTTTTCTCTTTCTCATCCATTAACAGACATTTTATGCATTTTTGATTTCTTTCCATGACATCATTAGATCCAGAGTCAGTGCCTAGCCATGCCACAGTTGTTACTGCACTCGCCATCACAGCTAAACTGGCGATCTCAGCGGCGTGGACGTCAGTCATAACCATCACAACTGAGTTATACCCCACTGTTATCAGGTAATCCAGTCATAACCATCACAACTGAGTTATACCCCACTGTTATCAGGTAATCCAGATCATAAAAACATCATACCCTACCTAATTTATTCGGTCTTTAATCCGGCTTCTATTATTTAATAAAGACCACAAGGTTACAATTTAGGTATCTCTTATCACTTTTAAAAGTCTTGAAGCAATATGAGCTTCAACTTTGATGTCGGAATCTTTGTTGCAAAATTGTAAATAATTTTTTCAATGACAGAAAAATATAACGTTAGTAAACTTCTCTTGTTAATATTTGCGATTTATAAGCTTTGTGGCAACGCACTTTGAAAAAATTACGCACTTTGAAAAAAATTTTCAAAGTGCGTAAAAATTTGGACAAAATCAACGCACTTTGAAATTTTTTTCAAAGTGCGTTAAATTTGGGACCAACTCAACGCACTTTGAAAAAATTTTTCAAAGTGCGTTCAGAGTCTACATCAATATATTTTACCATGGAGACACTTAACGCACTTTGAAAAAAAATCATATTTTAGTCATGGAAAGATTTTATTTGTTATTTATCTTTAAAAAGATAGCCTAACTCTAACCTTAAAAATTAATTGATTTACTCCCGTCCAAAAGAGGAGAAGACGGGTATAAGATCCCTCAGTCCAAATCTTTATTTTTCCAATACATAGGTGTCGGTTACAAACGGGGGGGGGGGAGATAAACCTAAAAGGGGTACGCTGCATTTTCAATGCTTATACCATGTATATACCTTTCCAAAATAAGTGGGGGGCTTAGCCCCCCATCCCCTCCCCTGGCCCTTCGCACAGTCTCGATGTCTATGCTATATTCAAAGCATTCATATAATTATGTATTTACCTAACTGGTATGACGTTGAAAACTTTCAATAATAAATGAGTTAATTAAAACAGATGAAAACTAGAAATTTTTAAGTACAGTAAAACATGAGAAAGAATTTTCATAGTTTTGAACAATCAAATTGGCCCCTTTTTATTATGATAAATGCTAAGTTGCTTGAAGCTGTCCTCTGTTAGTGTCCCCTATACACCTATACATCTACTTATCAAAGACTTGAATTAAATAAAAAAAGAAAAAACGAATTAATGAACTTAAACAATCATCACTCTTTTTTTTCAAGACCCTTTAATTTTCCCTTTTATTTTATCAAAACCTTAAATATTTAAAACGTCAATATCTCAGGTCCTACAGTGACTTTATCATAAAAAGGTTATCAAACCAGGATCTGTTATTTATCATACCGATTATTTGAAGGAATATTGATCAATCTTTACATTTTTTTTTCAAAGTGCGTTAATATGGTCGATATTAACGCACTTTGAAAGAAAAAAAATTTTCAAAGTGCGTTAGCTTGGTCCCAAATTTTAACGCACTTTGAAAATTTTTTTCAAAGTGCGTAATTTTTCAAAGTGCGTTGTAACAAAGCTTCGATTAAATCAAATCTACATTATTGTCGTCCTTTACACTAATGATTTCTTACGTAAAACTGTATATTTTACCATACTGGATAGTACATTGTATATAGAAGTCTTTCTTCTACTTTATTTAAGTCTTACTGGTCATAAAGGTTTAAGTTACATAAAAATTTAGCATAATATATTTCAATAACAAAGTAATATTTTAAAAAATGCAGCTCATATTGCTCTAAGTAATTCAATACTAGTATATTGTACCTTCAAATAAAGCTCATAATCAACAAATATTGAATGGAAGAATTTTATTTGACGTTTTATTTTTCATTTGGTGTCTTATAAAATCTTTTGGGGCTTAACAACCATACGAACCAATTGAAAGTCACACCACTCCTCAACCTTCATATTTAGAATCCTGATTTCTGTTTTTAACAGTTTTATCAAATTTCCATTAATTTATTTAATTTCAGGAATATATCATACGGATTTTTTAGTGCTGTATCAAGAGTTGGTGCGATGGTAGCTCCACAAATTATTTTTCTTGTAAGTGACCAAATCGTTGAATTCGTTCTTAAAGGAATTCGTAAATATACTAGTATTTATTTCATTACATTTTAAATAATAGAACGTAAAAATTCAAATATTAATATACACTTACGAATCCATTTTGGTTAAAATGACATCATTTTCAACCTTGTAAGAATGCTAATTTTCATTCAAGAGCAAGACTGTTCCCGGCCTGCTTTACTTTGTGATCGGGGGAACTCTTCTACTGTCCGGCTTCTGTGTCTTCTTGCTGCCAGAAACCAAAGGACGTGCTCTGGAAGACCATGTTATGGTCGAAGATTCTGTCGAGCAAATGAACCTTGTGAAAAACGATCCTGAAGACGAGAAAGCCTAACTCACCTTTTACAATTTAGTTCCTTTTAGAATTTGTTTATATTATCTTTTATCTGGCGAGTCTATTGTAAGTATTGGAGATTTAGAAATGAAATGCAGACCATTTAGTAATTTAAGTTGCTTCTTGAATTGAATTAGTTTACATGGGTTGGGTTTTTTTTTGATAATACATATTAGATTCATTGCAAAACTTTATACATGGCGTTTCCTACGCATGATTTTGTTTACGTTATCTTTGACTTGTTAAAGAAATTGCCATGCATATTTAATCAATTTGATATTCGTTACTGTACAGTTTTTAAGAAAGATTTTTATTTACATCACATGAAGATGCACTTATAAACTCGTGCAATTAGGAATTCAACTTGAAAAACCTGGATTGTTAAATCTAGAGGTTAAGTTAGTGATCACAGGAAACCCAATTGAAGAGGAGCTGTTTCGTTTATTTGAGCCTTGCTCCTCACAACCTATGATAAATTGTTTCCGGGTCAATTTTAGAAATTAATTATTCGACATGCATTGAGTCAAGTGTTCTTTCAAATAGGTTACTCTTTACGTGCATAAGTCAAGGATCCTTTAAGATAAATGATCGGTGATTACCCGGGTAACAGAAAGTACTCAAAAATACAAGTTAATAAACTGAATCACTATAAAAAGTAATAAACCCCAAGCAACCATCCAATATGATGATTGTTGTGTAAAGAAGGTAAGACATGGAAAGAATTTAAACCTTTCAGTGATAATTACGAAGTTTAAAACATTTTTTACAATCCTTCTGCATTTAAAAGGAGTACCATATTTTTATTAAATATCACGAGCTATTTAAAAGTCGTTGTAGTGATAATATACATTTTTCTTATAGAAGCATACCAGTCAAGATAGAGTACATTCTTAAGATAATTTAATAATTTTTTTCTCAGAAAGACGGAGGCATTGCCCGTCCATATTCTCTTCATTCTGTTAGCGATTGCTTGCAGTTCAGGAAAACCAAATTTTTGTCCTGACACTGTATGCCACTGCTTGAACATTTACAATGCAGATTGTTCAAATAAAAATCTTGAAGAAATTCCAAAAAGTTACCAAAGGAGATAAGTACTCTTGTCTTGTCAAGAAATAAGTTTACGTATATTCGGAATGACACAATAGAACCTGTTCTATCTTTGAATATCACAAATCTACTCCTGGAGAATTGTCAAATAAAAGGCATTTCAAAACGTTTTTTCGAAAGTTTTCTAAATTTGCGTTATCTTGATTTAGCTTATAATGAAATAAACTTGAGCAATGTTTATGACAGAATAAAGGGTCTTAGACATTCAAAAGTGCAAGTGCTAAACATATCCGGAATTTTCTTCGAAGGAAAACCTTTACTCCTCAGTGTGAAAAATACATTTTACACATCGTGGTTAAGTGCGTTGCAAGAGATTGTCGTCCGCAATTGTAGTATCAGGTTCTTTTCATTTAATACTTTTCAGCAATTACAAAACATAAGAAAAATAGATTTCGGGAGCAACCTTATAACAAACTTTGTACAAACTAAATTTCCGTTTCGCACATTACAAGAGTTAAATCTCAGACAATAATTTTAGGAGAGTTCCCAAATTTTGTTTGAATAACACAAGACCAGCTTTTCCAAACCTAAAAAATTGTATTTGGGAGCAAACGCTCTAATTGACACAGAAAATTTCATAAGTCAAGGCTTTTGCCTCAAACATGTTACATTTTTGAATATTTCCAAAAACTTATTCAAAGAAATTGCAGTAGTGTCTTTTGACAGGATGAGCAACTTACAAACGCTAATAGCTTACAATTTGCGTGGAGCAGCCGTGGAAAAGTGGTCCCTATCATCACATTCTCTCCAAAGGCTTTCAATTGGGCCCTTGATTAAACAAGAGTTAAGGATATCACACAAATGTTCGAAAACTGTCCAAATATCAAAGAATTGAAAATAATGAACACCGATTTATCAACAACTAATGTAACACGGATGCTTACACCTCTGAAAGGGTTATCATCATTAACTATTAACGCCATTAATGGCGAACTAAAGGAAATTATTTATCTGAATGCTTTTACGAAGTAATATTACATCGATTTCGGTTTCAACAAAATTAAGGAAACTCAAGCAATACAGTTTCAAAATTTAACTAATTTGAAAACATTGGTTCTCAGTAACAATCGTTTGAATTCCATGAATAAGTCATTTTTGCCCAGTTTTCTTTGGGAGGGAAAAGACTTCATTCTTGATGTGTCTTTGAATCCATTGGACTGTGGATGTCAGCGAGAGTGGTTTAGAATCTGGATAGAAAACAATGTTAATAGAGCCATAGGATATCCAGAGATATATATCTGCGATTCCCCATCGGAATTAAACGGTAAAAGCTTATCAAACTTTGACCCAGCCTCGGAATGTCACATGATAAGCCCCTATGTAATTCTAACTTGTGTTTCACTTGCACTTCTTTCCCTCGTCATTTTGTCTATATATCTTTTGAATAAATTTCGATGGGATATCAAATATGACGTTTACATCTGTAAAAACAGAAAACCTTTCGGCTACAAAAGATTCACCGATGATGAAGCATTCCTCTACGATGCTTATGTTGCTTATAACACTAAAGATAGACACTGGATTATGTCTGAACTTGTTGAAATGGTGGAAAGAAATGACAAACACAAACTCTGTTTGCATGAGAGGGACATCATTCCAGGCGGTGTGTACGTAGATGACATTCTAGAGAGCATTGATACCAGCAGGAAATTCATTCTGGTGCTTTCGAACAATTTTATGGACGACCAATGGTGCATGTATGAAGCTGCTCTTGCTAATCATACGCTGGCAGATGGCGATGGTCACAAACTGTTACTGATTCTGCTAGAGGATATTCGTTCTGAGCACATTAATAGATCTCTGAAAGTACTCCTTAAATCAACATCTTATGTGGAATGGACAAAAAATAAAAATGGCTGAAGATATTCTGGCAGACTATCAAACAGTTTATGAAAAAGTGATGTGAAATCCAAAAAAAGACGTAACATGATAGATGATATGAATAATTAGCATTTAAAAATGAGAATAATTCATAACAGATATGGGAAATGTATCAATTAATACCAACTACAATGTTTTCTTAACTTAATAATCTGACAATTTTACATCCTGAACATTGCTTTTTTATAGCATTACGTTATACTATTTAATTTTTATTTAATAATATGATAAACGTAACTTGTCTCAAACAAAACAAGTAAAAGTAAGATATTACTTATTTTTTTGCCAGGTTACACATTAGTTTTTAGTACATTAGATTATTATTATACCTCATTATAAATATTCTTAACAACGCGTTATCTGATTGGTTCTAATTCATCACGTGATCGGGCCGTAAAACTTCATATTTCCTGGCCGTCGGCACGCTTTTCATCATATTCCACCTCTTCGGAACACCTAGTGTATTTTCCCACAATATAGTTCTCGTTCGTTGAACGAAAACTCCCGAGAGATGTAGACGTCACAATAGCCTGGTTTACGTCACAAAACTGATGATAATGTGTTGAATTGACCAAAGAGTTTTATAGTAACTTTACGTAAAAAAATGAAAGTGAATTTGAGAGCGGTGCCGAATTGGAAAGTTTTTTTTTAAAGGTTTTGCTTTTTTCGGTATAATAAACAATTCATTGCATGAATGTTCGGGAAACATGAAGACTTATTCAGCCAAGAAATATATTCCTCTCGGGCGAAGCCATCGGGGAATATGATTTTTCTTGGCTGAATAAGTCCTCATATTTCCCTCACTATCATGCAACAAATGTATAATATATCACGTGTCTTTAAAATGATATCTATTATATTAGACACCTGAGGACTGACAAGAAGACACTGATATTGATTCTAAAAAAAGTTTTTTTGTTTTGCTTTGTTTTGTTTT
>PRKT01000795.1:3090-77878 GCA_003671525.1 Saccostrea glomerata
GGGGGGGGGTTATTGTAAATAAAATAATCACAGGTCATTCTATTCAGAATATCAGTAATATCATAGCTAGTATTTGAATGTATTTATATTTTCTGCTCTTTTCGAAAATTACTAAAATCATGTCTATGAACAAAAAAAAATTTCAGATTTCTCCGGTTCAAATAAAACACAAACACAAATATGGGCCCTTAAAATATTTGAACACACAACACAGAAATTAACTTATTTTAATCAGCAAGTTACCATGCTTCAAGTTTTCAGATGTCTGTGTAACCGTTCGGTTTTCCTCAGGTAAGTTTGGTGTGGAGTGGAGCTTACTCGAAGCGGATGAGAAGCCCCGAGGGAACGACGCTGTCTAGTGTACATACTACCTATATACACAGGATGTTGTAACCTGAGTGTATTACCTGTATGCGTTTTCCTACGACATTGTAAAACGAAGCCGTTTTTTTTTTCATGTGTAGCTCATAAATTTACGAAAGCCGGATAGGCTCATTTCTGAGAAGATAAAAAAAAATAAACTCGTTATAACGAGTTAATTATTTCGTTATAACGAGTTAGTATCTCGTTAAAACGAGTAAATTATCTCGTTATAACGAGTTAATTATCTCGTTATAACAAGTTAGTTATCTCGTTATAACGAGTTAGTTATCTCGTTATAACGAGTTAGTTATCTCGTCATAACGAGTTAGTTATCTCGTTATAACGAGTTAATTATCTCGTTATAACGAGTTAATTATCTCGTTATAACGAGTTAGTTATCTCGTTATAACGAGTTAATTATCTCGTTATAACGAGTTAAAAACTCTAAAGTTGATAAATGTAAGTAATAGGAAGTATGGCATATAAAATCAAGTCGATCAAGTTTGTTTAAAGTGTGTATGATAAATATTTCATTGAAAAACAGCAAACTAGTTTTGTTTTGGGTTTTTTTTTCGAGGGGTTGTGTCTGTGATTGTAGTTCGTTTAATTATAAACGATGCAGTTGATTTGTATTGTTTTACTAAAAAAACCAAAGACAAATACATGTACGTGTATACGGAACCTTATGACTGCCTTGTGATGTTGTGTTATGAGTGGACAGTAGCCCCTGAATTTTACGCGGGCCCATGACCTAATTGCTGATGTCTCCATGCCCCCCTTCTTCAAAACATTTCTGACTCTAAAAATAATATATATCACACTGTAAGTGTATATAAGACATGTTGCGTAACTAACGCCTGCCTTAGCTTGCCATTATAATGCATCAATTTAGAAATTAGACATTGATTATGGAAGCTATAAGGTCATCCAAAAGTTAAACATATATAAAGAAGAGTGTGTTTTTTCGGAGAAAGTTGTTATAGGCCTACTTAAATTGCAAAACTTTGAAGCAAGTACATTTGGCAATATATTTTGAATAGTGTGTACTTAGAAACGTTCACGTATAAATGTGTAAATGTGTTCGATTAAAAGATTGCTATTTTATCAAATTGTGATTATTGACGGCAAGATACTTGTAGTTCGAACAGGATTAATATTATTAAAACCATATTGCAAATTAAATATTTGCATCTCTTTATCAATTTTAAAGTTAAGTACGACTGATAATTATCAACTAAACTTCAATGGCATTAAAACTACAGCCATTTTTAATTCCTATATTGCTATTAATTTGGAAATAAAAGGGCAACTTATTATTTCGTTATAACGAGATAATTAACTCGTTATAACAAAAAAACTAATTCGTTATAACGAGAAAACTAACTCATTATAACGAGATAACTAACTCGTTATAACATGATAACTAAGTCGTTATAACGAGATCATTAACTCGTTATAACGAGATAACTAACTCGTTATAACGAGATCATTAACTCGTTATAACGAGATAACTAACTCGTTATAACGAGATCCTTTACTCGTTATAACGAGATAATTAATTCGTTATAACGAGATACTAACTCGTTATAATGAGATAAGTAATTCGTAATAACGAGATAAAACTAAGTCGTTATAACTACATAATTAACTCGTTATAACGAGATAATTAACTCGTTATAAAGGGATACTAAGTCGTTATAACGAGATACTAAGTCGTTATAACGAGATAACTAAGTCGTTATTATACAAATATGGACTCATTGTAGGTCAATATGCATTTATAATGACCCAGGATGACAGATATTGACCGAAGATACATGTAGTATATCGACCGAGGGCGCTAGCCCGAGGTCGATATACTTCATGTATCTGAGGTCAATATCTGTCATCCTGGGTCATTATAAATGCATATTGACCGTGCATTGAGTCCATATTTATTATATTATATAAATAATAATTTCCCAAATTTATTAGTGCAATGTATATCATCCTATTATTTACAGAAATAGTATTAACCATAAATAAGATGAATGCAAATGTTTCAGAATCCATTGAATATTACTCAGAGGAAATTGTTTCGGCAATAAATTTCCCATATCATAATAATGACGCAAGATATCTATCTCCGAATAACACAGAGTACATTGTACCCCTCCCCAAGATTGAGAATCGCTCTCGTTTATACTTGCAGACGAAATGCACTGACAAAATATAAATACCTATGTCTTCTAAGAATAGATACAATCTTACATGGCATGCTTGTCTATATTTTCTTTAGTCTCCGTAATCGCGTAAACAGCGTCAAACCTCTGCTCGCCGAGTGGAAAGGTCGAACTCAATCATGAAATGGTATGTGCTAATTATTCCCGAAAAATATTCACAAATATATCCTAATAATAGTTTTGTATTATCAGTCTCAGAGTTCTTCACTAGGCCCCCTATATGTTTTAAATTTTCCTGACCTACAACTTGCGAACTTCCATGTTTGTCTAAAGTGAAAGTGAAAACGAGGCAGCTCGTGCGAGTCATTATTCGCTTTCAGCGGTCGTTATTAAAAAATAAGTACTTCGTATTGACCAATCAGATTACCGGATTTCACAAAGTTATATAATATAACAAGATAATTAACTCGTTATAACGAGTTAAATATTTTTTATCTTTTCAGAAATGAGCCTATCTACGGAAACGTATACGAAAGCCATGAAGGGACATGATGATTTTCCAAAAAAGTAAAAGTAAACTGAAATCTCTAGTTATACAATTCGTTCTCTCAAATTACGCAATCCGTTATCTCAGATTGTAATCCGTTCTCTCGGTTTCAACAATTCGTTTCCTCGGAATGAAAATCGTTCCCACGAATTAATTATTCGTTCTCTCAGATTATCAATTCGTTCCCTCAAAATACACAATCCGTTATCTCAGATTGTAATCCGTTCTCTCGGTTTAAACAATTCGTTCCCACGGAATGTAAATTGATCCCACGAATTAATTATTCGTTCTCTCAGATTATCAATTCGTTCCCTCAAAATACACAATCCGTTATCTCAGATTGTAATCCGTTCTTTCGGTTTCAACAATTCGTTTCCTCGGAATGAAAATCGTTCCCACGAATTAATTATTCGTTCTCTCAGATTATCAATTCGTTCCCTCAAAATACACAATCCGTTATCTCAGATTGTAATCCGTTCTCTCGGTTTAAACAATTCGTTCCCTCGGAATCTTAATCGTTCCCACGAATTAATCATTTGTTTCCACAGATCTCCATTTTACTTGATGCGCCATTTTGCGCTGGTCTTCTGCGCGAGTGCCAGGTCAAAAACAAAGGTACGTATCCGTTGGATGCATTATTTGTTCACAGTATAGAGTACGTGAAAGAGTTAGGTTTCACAGTTTCCGATAAGCATTTGAAACATTCTGGGTTTTAAACCTCATTCCTTAGTTTTTCACATTAAATCGGGAAAACCGGTGTGTACATGCATATTAGTTATTGATATGTTCATACATAGAAAACTTGACATTGATTTGTTAATATATATAATAGATATGTCTGTAGTTAAAACCACGTAGACATCTAATATGAAAAGATTTTCACACTTTCGATATATTGAAGGCATTTATCTGGTATAATTCAATTCGCCAATTTGTGCATAACCCCCCCCCCCCCCCCCCCCCCCCCCCCGCCCCCACCTTTAAATAATCCCCACCTGCCGCCTAGCCAAAGCTGTGTGTCAAAACAGCAATATTTACTAGTAAAATAAGACAGTTTTTAAGATACTGTATTTTTCTGACAGGTAATATTCTTAGCTAAAAAGTCATAAGACCTAAAACGGAAATGGAAAAAATTAGTATGTTGTAATTATTCTGAAGGGGTTAAGGATTCGACACTGAACGCCTTCGTCTCGTAAAATGAAAAAAGAAAATATACAAAATGCAATTCATGATTGTTAGTAATAAATGCACCGTTAAACTCACAGTAAAATTTAATCTGGTGCATATTTTTACTACAGAAAAGAGGCTACTAGTAGTATAAGCCTCCTAGATGGGTGGGTCAACTGAGTGCACTTTTTATGCAAATGAGGTTCAAAATGGAGGATTCTGATTGGTGATGGGGATAAATGGGTCAACTGAGTGCAGTGCTAACCCTAACCCCCTAGCCCCCTAACCCTAACCCTAACTAACCCTAACCCTAATTAACCCTAAGTAACCCTAACCCTATATTTTACCAAATTTATCATGGCATAAGGTATGATCTTACTTAAAATAAAATATATAGTTTCAATGATATTTATTATTGAAAAAATCTTGCAAATTAATGCACGTAAAGTATTATGTGACCTTTTTACACCTCAAGAGTTTCATAATTTGTTTGGTATTAAAATGTTAAATAGACAAATTTTTTTTGTAACAAACTCTTCATGACTTTAGTGCTGATCGTTTGGAAGTACCTTATAGTTTGGGTCAGTGATGTACATTTTGAGATATTTTTCAAAATATTCGATTTTCAGGCAAAAATTTTATTTTGACGTCTGCAAAACTTTTCAGCATTTTTTGTTAACGTCTGTTTAAGTGAATCTGTAAAAAGTGTTCTAAAATCATTAATTGAAACCCATATTTGATAATCCATATACATAATTATGGAAAGTATTCTCCTCATAGATCTTGCTTCTTAACGATTTTTGATCGGTTTAACTTAGTATTTGAGTGTTGAATAATTTTTATTGCTTTTTAAAAATATCTTATAAAAATCCATTTTGATAAATAGTTTGAAAGGTGTATGGACACAGAGTTATTGAAACTTATTCAAATTTTTGGATGGGTTTGATTGCACTCACTCAGTTTTACTTTGATTCTTAATACTAAGGAAAAGTAGCAATTTTGTGGTGTATTAATGAAAATTATAAATTTTAATCCAGAAAAATAATTTCATTCAGAGTAGAAATTTTAGAAAGCAAAACTTCTTCACGAGTATCGTCATCCCGAGCTTAGTGTTGTGTACAGAGTTTAACAAACAGATCATAGTTTCATAAACAGGATATGCGCTCTGTTATTGTTATTATTCTCCGGGTGCGTTCAATTGTTACAGTCTGCTCACAACAGCTGGACGGACTGGCAATATTCACATGTACTGTGTGTAACTGTGTGTTTTGCTTTCAAACATTTCTACTCTGAATTAACCGGATTATAGTTTTAATATTTTTTATTTATACACACCAAGATTGCCACTTTTCCTAAGTATTAAGAATAAAATTAAAATTTGTGAAAGTGCAAGGATTTGTCAATCAAACCAATCTATAAATTTTTAATAAATTATCGTATAATATTAATTGCTAAATTGCTTTAATCTTTGTTTGGGCGTGGCATTGCAGCATCAACATTGAAATCAAATCTTTAATATGGGTTTTGAAGGAGTGTTTATTGTGTCAAATCTTTAATACGGGTTTTGAAGGAGTGTTTATTGTGTCTCTAAATCCAAGATATTAATGAAAATAGACAAACGATTTAGAAATCATGAAAAACACTACTTTCACAAACACGGTAAATCAAGGGTAATCAAGAATAATTCAACACTTGGGATTTAAAACACAATGTTGTCAATTAAATAGGACACGGGTGTCCAATGATAAAAAAGATAGTTTTTACATGAATATTTTCAAAATATCTTTGACGAGTAAAACACTATGCGTTTTTTTTTGTTGAGTATGTATAAGTCGTTATTTTATACAAAAAATATTAATTTCAAATCTGTGTCCATGTACCTTTAAAGTGAACGGTTCTGACCGAACTTTTCTTAACAGATAACGAGCGATATTCCTCAAGTTAACTTTTTTATACAAATTATTTTAAAGTCTTTATTTTTTTTAAGTTCGTAAAAACACTTAAAATGTGTTTTTAGAATATTAAAGATGTATATGTAATGTTCCTTTTAATTGCAAGCATCTTTACTTTACTTCGGCATTATTCTTTTTTCAGTTCCCATGAAAGTACCGGTTCGAGAAACAGACGCCTTTGGAGACGTGATAAAAAAGTTGATGGTCCAAACAGAGAATTGCATGAAAGAAGCACAGCATTTTTGTATATCACAATGATAATAGAACATATTTCCACAAAAAGTTAATACATATTTTAGATGTTAAAAAATTATTTTGTTGTAGATGATCCCAAGGGCAAAGGCGTATCCAGCCCTCCGAGTAGAAAAGGTAATGACCAATACAATATATGGTTGCAGAAGGATCTTTTAGAGGCAATAGTTGAAGCCAGTGATACCTATCTGAGCCGTTCTTTATACACAGCCAGAGAATATTTAAAGGTTGGTTTAATTTAATTTCTTTATTCAAATTAACGTAGTATTAAATAAAAAAAAAAATAACGACATTTTCCAAGATTTTTACAATTTCAGATATACAATGAAGGGTTGATTATAAACTCCTTAGTCAGAGCCACTGATTCCTTGAATTTTATTTGTCAAAAATTCCATGACCTCCCTGAGTCTTCGGAAAATGAAACGGCATCAGAGAATGATATGAAGAATTTGTATGAAAGTAAGCTGTATTTATTTAAAAGATCAATTTAACTAAAACCCTCGCATTTTCAAAAAAAAATGAAATGCTATTGGAATTTATTTTAAATCTTAGTTTTGTAAAATATAGTTTTATTAATATCATTAAAATCCAAATTATATTCTTAATAAGAAATAATTCGATATATTTTATGAAGTTAAACTTTGAAATTAAACTTTGTAGGCAGGAAAGATGATCTAAAAACCTATGCGAGAGACAAAACAGAGAGCGAGGAGAATCCACTTCTCCTTAAATTAAAAGACATTATTATAGAGACAAATGAAAAAGAGCCAGAATTAAAGGGAATCATTTTCGTTCGTACGCCTTTGCTGGCTGATTCTGTTACATGCTGGATAAACGAGAGTGAGCAACTAAGAAACATAAGGGCAACTACATATACCTTGTCTGCTGCGTCAAAAAAAGGTAGACATAAAACCTATAATAAATGTTGTTTTTAATTATCTTTTATGCTATTTAGAGTGGAACATTAAAACAATTACAATTTTGGTCTGATTACAAACTGGGCTGGGATTCATAAAACTTCCTAACATATTCTTAACTTTAAAAAATCACGCTATGTATTTTTTATATGTAAATTTGGTAGCAATACTTGGGCGTAATTCATAAACAAACTAAGTGCTTATGTCATGTAAGTATTGACTTAAAGTCATAAGTAGATAAGAAATTTTTAAGTTTTCTTTATCAGTATAACACAATAGCGAACGGAAGAAATTTTAACCTTTCAATAGAGAAATCAATTGCTATAACATCTGACTAGAAACTCTTTTTGACTTTTAGATATTTATCAACTGGTAAGATGCAAATGTGCAATGATGATGACATAGCTTTACATATTAGTATGTAATACACATGGAGTAAAATACCTCCTCCTCAAACGAATGCTTTTTTGTTCGGAAATTTCCATCCGTTGCTATGATGACCTAACTTACGTGCTCTAAATTTCTTAGAATTAAACTTAAAGCTAAAAAATTACACTTAGAATTTATTTGAATAGGATTTTTTTCTTAACTTATAGTTTATTTATACTTCAGTGTGTATCCAAGCATAAATCTAAAGTATCTTTATGAATCTTAGCCCTGGTTTGTGGATGATTGCAGACTTTGAAATCTTCAAATCATTTTGTTCTTGTCGCTTAACAGCAATGTTTTTGCAATAAACCATCTGCAAAAACTAGAAATTTATTTTTTGTTGAAGCAGACATCATATTCTTTAGTTGGCTAAATAAATCATGTTATGGAAATTAGCCTTTTATGCTTTCTTAACCTAGAAATATTTGTAATGAATTCTTTATCAAAATATGCAAGCAATGTTCAATCTCAAAGGCGGGCTATGTTTGCAATAACTTAAGAATATCTTTCAGTGGTCCAAATTAGGCATTGAATAATGATGTCCAGTTCTGGCCCGCCTGTAATTGCATGGATAGATACCATATGTACAAAGTAGAATTATTTTAACATCTTACAAATACATTGTTTATTCTTTAGCTTCAGAAAAGACTAAACAAAGAGAACTGTTGAGCATGCTAGAGAAAGAAGATTTCGATGTGTTTGTGGCTACTTCCACTACCATGGACATCCAGAATTTTAACCTTGTGGTCAAATACGATTTCCCTGGGAAAATTCCTCAAATTTTAGTTAAAGGTAAAATATTTTTATACAGATTTAAGGACAGATAATTGAAAGAACGTTTTCTTCCAAATAAGAAATAACAACTTTAGTCACGTTGTTAGAAGTAAATTCTAACAAAAAAGTTTTTTCATTTATATTTATTTTCTCAAAATTGTCCCCAAAGTGTTGAAAATTGTAAAGATGTAAACTAAATTTGAATATTTTTAGCTCACCTGAGCCGAAGGCTCAAGTGAGCTTTTCTGATCACATTTTGTCCGTCGTCCGTCCGTCCGTCCGTCTGTAAACTTTTCACATTTTCGACTTCTTCTCAAGAACCAATAGGCCAATTTTAACCGAACTTGGTACATAGCATCCTTGGGTGAAGGGGAGTTTAAATTGTAAAAATGAAGGGCCGAGTCCCCTTACAAGGGGAGATAATCAAGAAAAAACAAAAATAGGGTGGGGTCACAAAAAAATCTTCTTCTCAAGAACCACTGGGCCAGGAAAGCTGAGACTTATGTGGAAGCATCCTTGGGTAGTGTAGATATTAAATTGTTAAAATCATGACCCCCGGGGGTAGGGCGGGGCCACAATAGGGAATCCAAGTTTTACATAGAAATATATAGAACAAATCTTTAAAAATCTTCTTCTCAAGAACCACTGGGCCAGGAAAGCTGAAAGAACTATATGCGGTATATTGCATATATTTGCCCCCACAAAAGTCAAATTTTGAAAACTTCTTGAAATGTGCTGAATTCAATAAATTGTATGAGAAATATAAATTAGCAGAAAATATATTATAGTGTCAAAGCAGTGTATTCACAATTTTTGTTTTTATGACGTCACAAACTAGTTCGATTTTATATTTTTTTTTTTAGAAAGAGGACAAAATGGACACTAGTCAAATTTCAACAATTTTATCTTTAAAATTTATAGAGCGCAAGTTTGTTCAGGAACAATATTGACATATTTCATTGATATCATCATTCTACACATTATATCAAAATATTGATCCTGAACACACATGCGCTCGGTGACTTTTACTCAAAATATCGACGAAATATGTACATTTTTCTGTAAAATTCATAAAAAATTCAAATTAAGGTCATGTTTGTGACGTCATTGCGTACATATGGCGTCATTACTTATGAAAATAGTCAGTGCTTTGAAGTCAGCATATACTCCCCTGTTTAAGAACTTAATTAAATATATCTCCATCAAAGTTTGATTTGGGGGGCAAATATTGGTTATAACCGAATAAAGTTCTTTATGTGGAAGCATCCTTGGGTAGTGTAGATTCTAAAGTTTTAGAAAAAAAGGGAAGGGGGTTGTTGGGCATGATAGGTATAGCAAGAGGGGGAATCTGGTAAAGATCTGCATCACCCAAGGTACTCAGGTGAGCGATGTGGCCCATGGGCCTCTTGTTTTACCAATATAAGTTAAAAATGTACACCAATCTTGGCCTCCATTTTTGTATCAGCTGCTCTTGGTTTATTTACAAATTAATCTATTTTTTCCTTAATGCTCCGTATGAGATCACTAACATAGAGAGGAAGTCTATGGACAGGACATGTCTTATCAGATTTTGTAAAAAGTAATTTGAATTTCAAACAAATCTCTTGGTGAAATTATGAATAAACTCCCCTCTTTATTAAATTATGAAATAAAATTGATTATTTACCGCAGAGCTTTTGTTAAATCAAAGTTGGGTATACGGTTTAACATAGGAATGCATAAGGAAATAAAAAATTTCTTCTGAAAAACAGCGAAGCCATGATTGGTCATAGTTATAGGGAAGCATCCTTTGGTTGTGTAGATTCTTGTTTGTTCAAATCATAAACCCCCGGTATTAGGGTTGGGGCCAAAGTGGGGTATAAAGTTTAAAAGGAACGCATAAGAAAATAAGAATTTTCTTCTCAAAAACAGCAGAACCATGATTTGTCATAGTTATTTTGATTGATTGATTGATTGATTGATTGATTGTGTATTGTTTAGTTAACGTCCTTGTCGAGAATTATTCACTCATATGGAGACTCCACTACCTGCCGGTGAAGAGGTGCAAATTTTGTCCTATTCTCGGCACTCAGGGCCATGAGCAGGGAGGGAGAGTTTTCGTGCCAACACCTGCGACACAGGACCTCGGTTTATACGGTCTCATCCGAAGGACCGGTCTCCTCGTCCCACAATGGGATTCGAACCCACGACGTAAGGATTCCTTACTTCGCGACTCTAGAGCAGACTCTCTAACCACTGCGCCACTCGGGCGACTTGTTATAAGTATCCTCTGGTAGTGTAGATTCAAGTTTGTTCAAATTATAACCCTTGGGGCAAGGGTGGGGCCATAATAGGGTTCAAAGTTGAACATAGGAATACTTAGGAAACATCTTTAGAAATCAACTTATCAAGAACAGCAAAGCCATGATTGATCATTAATATTAAAGCGTCAGAAAGGTAATGCAGATTAAAATTTGTTCAAATCATGACCAACCAGTAGAGTAGAGGAGCTGTTAAAGTAGATAATAGTAATACAAGATATAGTATAAAAGCTACCTGTATATCGATAAAAATATAAGTTGTAAACAACGAAGCCATTCTGTACCATATTTATTTCAAAGCATCAATAGGTAGTATAGATTAAGTGTCTTCAACACACACACACCCTCCCCTTAACCCACTTTTATGTCTAAATTTTCAAATGCTGATAAGATTTTTGCTTTTACCTAGCCAGTTGCTTAGGTGAGCGATGTGGCCCCTGGTCCTCTTGCTTAGCTCACTCGAGTCAAACTCAAGGGTAGGGTTATAATGGGTGATCAAAGTTTTAAGTAGGATTACATAAAATACAAAAACCTTTAAAATACTTTAAAAATTCTTTTCTCAAGAACAGCAAGGTTGTGATCGGTCATATTTATGTTGAAGCATCCTCAGATAGTTGTTAATTCATGTTTGTACAAATCATGACCGATGGGGTAAGAGTGGGACCACAATGGTCAAGTTTTTATGAAGGAATACAGAGGGAAAATTCTTCACAAGAATAACAAATTAGAATAGAGGGGCCTATAAAGTAGATCATAGTCATACAAAGAAATATAAAGGTTTTATCAACAAAAAGTTTCATCCTAGAACCAGCAGAGCCACTATGTGTCATATTAATCCTTAGGAAGTGTAGATTTAAGTTTGTTTAATTACTGTCCCCACGAACCCATTTTATGTTTGAAACATCTCAATACTTAAATGATTTTCATTTCACTAAGCCAAATTGCTCAGGTGAGCGATGTGACCCTTGGGCATCTTTTTGTTTTGTTTGATTTTCACACTCGAATTTGCAAAATGTACATATCATTACATAAAATTTACAAATTCATCATTCTGTAAAATTTACTAGATTTTTCATCAAATAATCAGTTCCTTGAATCAGCGCGAAATCAGTATTTGATTATTGACTAAAATACATGCAAAATTTCTTCATAAAATGAGTCGCAAAGTAAGGAGTTGATCCTTACGTCGGCCGGGGGTGTTAATCCCATTGTGGGACTTGGAGGCTGGTCTTTCGGATGAGACCGTATAAACCGAGGTCCTGTGTCGCAGTAGGTGCTGGCACGAAAAAGATCCCTCACTGCTAACTGCCATGAGTGCCGAGTATAGGACAAAATTTGTAGCCTTCCACCGGAAAATTGTGGCGTCTCCATGTGACTTTATAATTCTCGACAAGGACGTTAAACAATACACAATCGATCAATCATAATATGCTTTAATTTGCATATGCTTAAATTTGAGTACATCATTATCTCCAAGATCCCATAACCAATCTTGAATTTAAGACTATATGTTGATTTTTATAACAATTTTTAAGTCATTCCCAATCCAGTCATTTGTGTAAGCATTCTTTCAATGGCCAAGAATATGTTCAGAAAACCAAATACAATTTACTTACTTATACGAAAAAACTGGCACATGACGTACCAGTGATTTTTTTAGGGCCGATTTGGGGCCGAAATTCGGCCCCAGTCTCAATTGAAAATTTCCCTGTACTTTCCCAAAATGTAGTGGAAGTTTTCCCAAAGAAAAACTTACAAAATATGTGGTCAAATTCAGTTTTTTTATTGCATGTTTTTCAGTGAAGTTCAAGCAAATTTGGTTGTTCAGCCATGTTGGATTCTTCGTATTAACTAGATAATTCATACCACTATTGTTCTTGATGCAAGTAATTAGATAATTCATACCAAGAAGAGTCTTGATTTGTTGTAATAATTGTTTGTTCAAGTAATACAGACAAAAACAAAGCTTTTTGACAATGCTTTTTAAGTGACTTGGTTTTCTTTGAGATTCCCAATTTAGCCTAATTGACGCTGAAATTCCCAATTCTAAGGGCCCCAGCCCCCAGTCCCAAAGTACTGAAAAAAAACACTGCGTACAATATAAATGACATGTATACATGATATATAGTAAAAGATACATATGTAATACTCTCACGTAGTGAAAAGAATTTTAAATATATTTATACATGTACTTCAGGTACATGTAGGACATACACTGCCATCAATTTTTATAAGAAACAAATATTTTCTTTTGCTTTGATATTAGATACTATTAGCTAGGTCTTTGAGAAAATAAATTACACAGATATTCCTTTACTGAATTTATTAAAGCTTTGTATCCATATGTTTTGTCATATACCATGTACACTGGAGTGAAGCTTTTCAAATTAAATCCATTCTTTGAAAACATATGCAAACTTACAATAACATTCAGTTTCTCCAGTCCCAAATTTCGGAACTTAACTTCTACTTCATTTTTATTAAAGAGATCAAACTGGCAGTAAAATGGAAATTTTAAATTGCCTTATTTTTTCATTTGGATTCAGATTTTACAAGAAGCTGCCATATCTATACTTTGGAATCAACAGAGAAAAGAAAGGGTATGGATATCCTTGCCAACCCTGGAACAGGACATAGCAACGATCCTAAAAGGAATGATGGCCAATCTCTTCTAAGAAAGATTTCTTCTGATCTTGGATTCAAAATTGACTTAAGTAAAACCTCATTTTCTGAAGCAAATGAGGATCTAATGACAGAAGTACAAGACACAGCACAGCCAAGAGAAAGTAGTCTAACTGATAAATATGACACTGTAGGGGAGACAACTAGTGGAAAAGTTATACAATCTGATGAAAGGTTCACAAATAGAAAAGGTGTAGAAAACGGTATAAAATTAAAGATGCAAATATTTTGTTAAAACAATGATACTCTTATATGATGAAGTGTAATGAAAAATAAAATTGCATCAATCAAATGATTTTTTCAGAAACGTCACAGTGCATGGCCAACGATGTTTTAACTAAAAAAACATTAAAACTTAGAAAGTATCAACTGGAACTTTCTGAAAAGCCACTGAAAGGAGAAAATTGTATTATTGTATCACCTACTGGTAGTGGCAAAACGTACGTGGCTATCAGACTAATTCAGGTATGAATAAAGAAATACTTTAAACTTATACATCCGAACCTTGAAAACATCTTTTGGTGATCAATTTTAGGTCACCTGAGTCACTCTGTTGTTGCTCAGTGCGTTATCATTTAAATATATTCAATTTCTTTTGTTTTATCTTATTTATGAGTAATAGGGAAGAAAATTTTAAATTTCATGGCCCATGTGGTCCCGGGCCCTTGCCGCGGGTCTAAGGGGTGGGGCTTAAACGTTTAAAAGTTAATGCAATCTTGGAAGTTAATCACCTACCGTAAATCTGGAAACTTTTGCTGTAGATAAATTTTTAGCAAATTTGCGAGTGCATTGCATTCGGAAAAATATTTTTCTTAAAAATAAATCACCAATAAGAAAATATAAACAAAGCAGTGGTCATTCGCAAAATTTTGAAACGTAAAAATTAATCAACAGAATATTGACCCGAATTCGCAAAATAAAATCGACTTAAAAATTTCCAGATTTACGGTATATATCATCTATAAGAACAAGTGATATCACCTATTCAGATAATTGATATCACTTTTTGTCAGTAAATACCATATATAACTAGCAATAGCTCCGTCATTCTGCTTCGGGTTTCACAGGATTTGATCACGTGTAATAAATCATTGAAAAGCGGGTTTTTTTTCAAGCATCCAGCTGGAGGATATTATTTAAAGAACAGCCATCGTATTTCTAGCAATAGTTGAAGTCATACATTCCAGTGCATTGCCATTACGTTATTACTCTTAGCCTGGAACCTTATAGTTTAACAATCGTGCAGATGCTTGTAACAGATAACTAAAAATGAGACAAAATAACTTATCTTAATTTTTTATCAAAATAACTTATCTTTTAATTTTTGTTGGTCTACATGGTGACAGTGATAAATTGGGACAAGTAGCCTATACTGTGTGGTCTGACGGAATATTAAACTAAAAATTTCCCTGATCCTGATCACGATACTTATTTTGCTTTAGGGCACTACAACTTTATATGTCAGTTTATTGTATACTAGTATCTCCATGGATCCTGCAAATTTTTGTTATATACTAAGGAGACCGCTAATGTCTCATTGTTCAGTTTAACTTGCAACTTTTTTCTCTTTTTTAGGATTTCCTCGAAAAAGCAGAAAAAGTCAAGAAAGTGGTATTTATAGTGGACAAGAACAATTTAGCGAACCAACAGTCAGAGAAAATAAAGGATTATGTACGATGTAGACTTAAAGTTATATCGGGTGACACCCAGAGAGAGGAGGATTTTCAGGAGATGAAACCACTTCTTCCGCAGTAAGTAGCAGTTGTATGCTTTAAAAATGATACATATTTTCATACATATTTCTATATGTTTTGAATAGAATGAAATAAATATAGATAAGCTACTCAAGAGCAAACTTTCTATCCACTTTGTCCTGCAACTCGTGTTTAACGTTCGAAATTCTATCAAAAAATTTCAATTATTTTTAGATTTGTGACAAAATTACATAAAATTCTCCAAATTGACCCTGAATGAAATTTCTTCAGATCCTTGTGTAGCGGTAAATGTGAGCGGAACAAAGTATGTGATTTTAATCAGATTGCAAAATTCTCCCACTTTACCCAGAAAGCATATTGAGGTTACCTATTTGAATACAAATCCATGAGAAATAGTGCAGTTTTTTTTTAAATTGTGTTATTAAACAAAATAGGTTGAAATGATAATCGTGAATACATGTAAAGTATAAGTTCGACAGACAATAAAGTCTAATTTAAGTAATAATAATGAATGTTATATTTTTTACTTATGTACGTTTATAAATAATCCAGCCCTGTCTAGACTATATAATTATTATTTTCAATCAAAATCCAAACAAAAGTTTTTATTTGTTTTTTCTATTGTGATAAAACAAGATTATGAACAGTCTCGTTTAAAGTTTGGTAAATTTTATGGTAGATACAAAGACCTTGTCAGCAAATGCATTATCTATCATGAAGAAAATGCATAACGATGTTTTAAATACAAATCTTAGGCCACAAGTGTCACATTGAATAATCTACGGACTTTTAATTTGCCCGATCACAATCATGACACAGAAAGTTTGACCAGTCGACTGGGGCACTTGATCCATCTCTGATATTCCTAGATATCCGCGTTGCTTCACTCCTTCACTGCACCTGATCCCACTTCTGATATTTTAGAGGTCCGTGTTTGCTTTGCTCCACATTTGCATTGTTGAAATTGATTACTCCTTGCTATCTTCAAATTTTATCTGACTTCCTTTTCACACAGGTATGATGTGTTTGTGGTCACAGCACAGATGCTGGTAAATGCTCTAACCAACCAGGGTGTAAGCATCAGAGACTTTTCTTTGTTGATATTTGACGAATGCCATCATTGTCATGGAAGTCATCCATTTAAACAGATCATGAATCAGTACATGGATGTCAAATTAGAACAGACAGATGAAGAAAGCCAACTTCCCCAAGTATGACAAAAATATACAGAAAAGCAAACCAATTTATGTATCATTTATATATATTTTTATATACTTCATAGATTTGGTTAAAATACTTTAAAGATATATATATCAGATTCAAACACACACACACACACACACACACAGAGAGAGAGAGAGAGAGAGAGAGAGAGAGAGATGATAATTGAACTTATGGGGAAAACATGTAGAAAAGATAAAATTTGAATCATTTGTTTTCATAATATCTACCAACCATATTTTCTATCCAGGTTGTTGGTTTTACTGCATCTGTTGGAGTGGGGAAAGCTAAAACTATTGAGAAAGCCACTGAGTATTTAAAGCAAGTCATGTCCCACATGGACGCCTATTACCTTGTGACGGTCCGAAGGAACAGAAACGATTTGGCCAAACACGTTAACTCTCCAGAAAAATGTAAAACTATTTTATACCTTCACTATTTTCCCACGCAAATCATAAGAAATCATAAACGGGCAATAATTTAATTGTGGTAAATTTACGGAAATCTTAATTCCCTAAAAATTTGAAGCCTAAAAAGTACATTTCGTAGAAAATACAATTTGATTATTTGCTTAATTTTTTAAGTCATCAAAGAGGTTCCTGTCAGAGAGAAGGACGAGTTCGGAGTATGTGTAAAAGCTCTCATGGCTACAACTGAAAAGTATTTGGAAGACACTGGCGGTATTTTATTTTTAATCAAAATAACTTCTTACCATGATATATTATATCAAATCTATTATCATATTATATCATATCGGGTTATTTTTACTGCTGTAATTTTAGGAATTTTGGTTGAAACTAGGTGATTTAAATTTTTAC
The DNA here is from genome assembly GCA_003671525.1 of Saccostrea glomerata. Taxonomy (NCBI): domain Eukaryota; kingdom Metazoa; phylum Mollusca; class Bivalvia; order Ostreida; family Ostreidae; genus Saccostrea; species Saccostrea glomerata. Next base: position 20,390 of record PRKT01000795.1, read on the forward strand.
GCGTGAAATGTTTACGAATTTAGCAACATCCTTAAAATTAGCATTATCGGAGGTAAAATTCCAGATCAACCTTTTACCATTTCGAATGCATTTACATACGAATAATATGTCTGGTTGTTTCCTTAATAACGAATGTCGATTCATTAAATTTTAATACACATTGCTAGGTATCATTATTGTTGCGCACCTCGTCTCTCACAAAGTGGCCCTCTTTATTTTGCCGGAAATTTAGAAAAAACAACTCAACTCAAACCATCATGCTTTAATTGACAGAAGTATAGTGTATTTAAAAGTCGAAAATTTTCTTTGAAGCAAATAAAACAGAAAAAAGGGTCAAAGGATTTGAAAAACGGGTACATGTATAATTCAAAGACCTGTAATAATTATGTCATTATCAGATTATGTGTCCAGTAAGAGTAACATGTAGGTCATTGACGATGTTTGTATCACTTGTGTGTTAATAAACAATTTACTTATTTGATCCTGATTGATGATCAATTTAAAAGTTAACATTACAAATTCTATATCCTCCAGGTACTGAGCTAAAAGGCAATTATTGCAATATTCATACAATTCATTCAATGTTGAAAATATATTATAATTAGGCGAGGCTTTTTTTACTTCTGTGAAACTTAACGTGTTTAAATTTTACGGATTTATAAAACTCGTAAAAAAATTAGCAGCACTTCAAAAATACCCGTTATAAGGCATTTTAATTTGCCCGATTGATCTGTTTAATTTATAGTATTTCAATTTTACTTTTGATAGAGAAAAAATATGTGAATCGAATGGAAGGCTCTGTTGTCTTTGTTGATGTCATAATTGTTTTATTTTAAACACAGTTGGGATTGTGGACAAAAATGCTATACAACCTCCATCAACGAAAGGTAATGAACAGTATACCCAATGGCTGGAGGACGTCCTTTTAAAAGCATTAGCAAAACTCTCTAAATCAGAAGCAACTCGATCACTGTTTACAATACGGAAATATTTAGAGGTACATGTATGTCGTAGATTACATCGTCAAATGTCTGATATCTTTATTAACTCTGATAGAAAAAGGAGTAAGGAGTAAAATTTCATTTTCATCAAGTAGTACATACAGTGTAATATAGCGAAAGGAAAAAAGTACATGTCGTTACTTTGTCATGTGTGTGAGAAAAGAATAAATTTATTTTTAGTTACTTGTAATTAATGTCTGATTAACACAGAAATAATTTTATTTACATTCGTTGTTACTAATTCTTTCACAGATTTACAACAATGCTCTTGTTCACCATTCATATGTAAGAGCCAGTGATGCATTGAATTACACCAAAAACGCTATTGAGAACCTTCCAAAATTATCCAGAAACGAAAATGAAATAGAGAGAAAAATTAAATCACTATTTGAAGGTACTTCTACAAATTATTTAAAGGGATAAATTCATACCAGTATTATTCATTTCTTTTTCAGAAAATCTATAAGAAAACAGAATTTTATCTTTCTCTTAAGGGATAATGAATTTGGTAAGAATTATCCCATTTCATGTAGCTTTACTTTATAAAAAAAAAACAATATTAAAGCCTTTTTGTTAAAATATCTTGTTTGATTCAGAGGAATACAAAAAGTTGACAGAATGCGCTTTAGATCAGGAAAGAACTGCAGAAAATCCTCTCATGCTGAAGCTCAAAGAGATCATTCTGACAACACATGCAGAAGAGCCAAATATGAGGGGAATAGTTTTCGTGAGAACTCGAATTCTAGCAGACATCCTCGCTTCATGGATTAATAATTCAAAGGAGTTACAACACATTAAAGCTCGAAAGTACACTGGATCACAGGCTCAATCCGTAGAGGGAGGTATGACAAATCAACAAAAAATAACTTGGACTCCAATAGAAATTGCCTTTTATTTTGTAGGAGAAGGTTTCACTCTAGTTTTAATAGCGAATCTTCGAGATGGATATTTGTTATATACAATTTTAAAAATTTTCTGCAGGATTTAATTTCTGTTTTTAGTGTTCAATCTAAAGTTTTGCCCCTAAAATTAAAGGTGGTATATTTATTGATAGTCTATGGCAAAAGAGGTTTTATTTAGTGATAATATTTATGTAGGCTTTAGATTTTATAATCTCTCATACAGTCTTTATGTATGGGATAAATGGTAATTTTAATTTAAAACTATGCTAATATCACGCAGTTTTTAGATATGAATTTAATGATCATATATATTTATGGAAGGGTATAATGCATGTTGGGAACCGAAAAATGTTTCTTTTTTTGTAGGCATGACTAAACATGAACAAGTAAATGCCATTGAACTGTTCACAAGTGGAGAATTTAGAATTATCGTTGCGACAACTATTGCCGAGGAAGGGCTCGACATCAGGGAATGTAATCTTGTTGTTAGATACGATTATGCAGGAAATCCCATTTCCCTGGTGCAAGCACGAGGTACATATTTGATGGAAGGCATTCGATTTGTTTTTAACATACATGTTTTCGAAAAATAGTTTGAAGAAAAACATGAAGAAAATGATTGAGAGAAGTTATAATTTTAGGTGTTACGTTTTATAATATAAATCTGATTCGATACGCAAGAACATGTTCTACGTGCAAACAGTTCGTTAAAGAAACTAACCTTTTGTCAAACAAGTTAATGTTTACTTCTTGATGACATCTGATCCCTTTTTCGAAGGTCCACATTTACTCTTCTTCCAATTTGTATCACTAGTATTTAAATGGAATTTGTGCTTGAATACTGTTCATTTTCTCCCTATTTTATTTTTTTTTCTGATACAGGTCGAGGTCGTGCAGAAAACAGTCGTTTCTATGTGTTAGCATCTGCAGAGAAGTGCGTTGCTGAAAGAGAATGGATGAATGCATTGAAAGAACCGATGATGGAAGAAGCGATGAAAAAAGTACAAGAACAGATTGATTCCAACCACGACATGTTCCTTGATCAGCAACAAGAGTTTCAGAAAGTTGCTAAAAGGGAACGCGATGCAGCAAAGCATAACAAGGGAAGAAGAGTCGTAGAAATTGGGCAATATTGCTTAAGGTAAAAGTACATTTTTTAAAGAATGCAATGCTGATGGACAATAAGTTAATCCTTTAATCAAACTTCAATGTTTAATATCACATAAAGGAGTCTTGCGTATTCTGTAAATCAATCTTAAGAATAATTCATATTTTGATTTCTTTTGAATAGGGCGATTATAGCTGTTAGTAGGATGCTAAAATAGCAGTGAATGGGATATAATGCATATTGTCCAATTTTGTAGGTGCTTAAAATGCAGCGCTTTCCTGTGCACGTCAAGCGAGTTAAGAAAGATACTGAATGCCCATCACACGTGTATCAGTGAAGATATAAAGAATAATATTGTCGGAAAAAAATATTCCAAAGCAGCCTTTCAAGGAGAGGATATTGAGATGGGATTCGGTCGAATTTTTTGCAAAGAGTGCCTTATGAAACTAGGAACCATTGCTCTCTTCAAAGATGTACTGTTCCCTATTCTAAGCATCACTGCATTAAAAATCGAAGACGATTTAGAGCGGGGAGATACATTGAAAAAATGGAAATTGGTTGAAAGATATTTCAAGGTTCCTGAATTGACAGCGGACGATCTTGAAAATGTTGCAAAATTTGGCAAGCTTATTGAATTTTGAAAATATTAAAAAGGGATTGCAAAAGAATTAAGTCTAAATATTTGATGGTTAACTTTTTAAACATGTATTAATTCAGCTTTCCTTAGCCTACTTAATTAACTTTTTTATAAAGAAAAATTGATACTATGATAATATATTTATTTTTAGCTGTTTTGTGATCTTGTTTATTTATATATCATTACATAATATTTACCCCTGTATTGCAAAATTCTGAACAAATTACAGTGTTGAACACTGAAATTTTATCATTTTGCGATAGCATATATACTGTAAAGGCCTTTGCATTGTTAACTAGCTCCAAGCATCAATATGATACACTTTTAAATGTGTCCCTATATTGCTTTTTTGTTTAACTTATGAACATGTTGGTTAGACATTTGGGGAAAATGTTGACTTGTGTGTCAGTAATGAGAACTCATCAGCACTCTTTATTTCATCTCCAAAGTTAATATTTAAAATTTAATAACCTAATTCTACTTTAAAATTGGATTTATAAATGATAAGCATGTATCATTCAGAAATTGTGTCAAATGGCTATAATGAGAATTAATGAACGTCTGCACTGCCGTTCATTTGATGTCAAAAATTTTAACGTCTTGATACTTATACTATATATATGATTAAATATGTTGCTGACAATAATTCAAATAAAGGAAATGAAAAAAAAAAATTATATGTTTTGCAATTTTTGTAGATCATTGTTTTTTTTGTACTATATGAATATCTTATTTATACTGTCATACTTGATAAAGAATTGATAATAAAAATTAAATAACATTTTCATTATTTGGCATTTTCGAGTAATTGAGGCCGATTTTGAAAACAGTTGGGTGAAATGCACACTAAATTTATTAGCTGAAAAGGTATCGAATGAAAATGAAATCATTTTAATATATAAATTGGTTTGGAAAATTAAGGATTTTTCTCTAAATTTCTTTTGATAACACTAAATAATGAAATTTCAGAGTCCAAAATCCAAGAGGAGCATTTTAAACTGGTATATAATTTCTACAATGTGCGAACTGGACCTGATGATTTCTTCTTTGGAATCTCCAGAGGTAAGAGATGTGGCAGATGAAGTAAAACAAATACCTAGATAACAACAGTGAGGGAAATTCGTCATGCAGAATTAAATATAGGGAAATAAAATTCTATCACTATGAAATCAGATGTTTTCGATGAGTCGAATTTTCGAGGTTTGAGAAAAATATTTGGTTTGTGGGGATTTGATTTCGTGATTGGAAAATGTTAAGTTGTAATTCATATGAAATTTTACATTTCGCGGCAGTCAAGAAATCGTGGATTTTCCATACCTCAAAAACAACGAAAATTAAACCCCAGGAAAATTACTGATTTCACTGTATTCATTATGTTTGTTTCTCTCTACAGATATATATCTAGAGTTGATAAGTCAATATACACTTGTAATATTATTTTAATGAGTATAAAATCACTGTTTAAAAAATAATGTTTTCAGTGATACTTCTGTTTGAAATTCCAAGCTGAACAACCTTGAATATAGAGTTGATAAAACAATTCAAAGCATTTGATCGATGAATGAACGTGGTAGATTATAATCTATGATGTGGTTAGCTGCAGAACTGTAGCTCTCCAAAAAATATATATATATATTGACTGTCAATATATTTTTTCGGAGAGCTATAGTTCTGCAGCTATGATGTGGTCTACCTTTTTTATTTTTTATTTGTTACAAACGTTAAGTTTGCTGATATATATTGAAATACTAAATTCTATTCATAATTGAATACATGTACCAGTAAATATCAAACCTTTTAAAGATATTTTGGCATGGGTTATATAAGTGACTTGTTTCTTTTTTGGTAATAACATTGTACTTTTGTTTTAGTTAATCTAAAATTAGAATCTAACGTATGCATATAACCAAAGGAATGTTTTTCGTATGTACTTTGACTGTATTTACTTTTTCACAGATACTAGTAAAGATTCCAACATTTCTTCGATATCAATTTGAGATTTCTAACATATTTCAAGGCTACTTTCAAAAACTATTCGTTTTATCATTATTAGCATTATTGAAGTGCCTAAATTAAGAATTTTTATTTCTGGGAAAATCCTTACCTGCTATTTTTATCAGAACATATTGGATTTTCAGAAAATGATTTATAAATACAGTAATCTATTTTTCAGTGGCAGTATTGAAAGTTATCTTGTTAGACAAGGAACTAGGAATATTAATTTTAGGGAGATTGACATTGTGCAATTGAGAGATAAAATTCAAAGTAAGTAAAGCTTTTCGCTACATGTAATTTTTTCAGTGAAGAGAGAGAGAGAGAAAGAGGAGAGAAGGAGAAAGGAAAGAGAATTTTCCGTCCTCTTTGTTTTGGTATTGTTTGGGAAATTTTGCAAGACGTTAATTTAGTAATTTGTCCTTTAAAAAAAGAGATTTTATTTTTAGCGAGGTGTTTTTTGGCGATTTTAAAATGCTCATTTGAGAAGCCATTATATATAAAACACAATTAATTTTTACCGATATTCAATTTTAGCCATCTCGACACCCTCACTATAATGCCAAAATTAAATTCTCGCTAAAAAAAATTCTGCTTGTACGGTATTGCAAATAAAATAATATTGCTGAGACTATTCACATGACGCAATATATGCGACCATACATTTGAATTTTGTTAAGAGAATAAGCTATCTGCAAAGAAATACTTGTATATTTATTTACTGCATTTGTCTCTCTGCTTAAGAACCTCTAGCACTTTTCTTTTCACAGAATCAGACGACATAAACAATGGAGGAGGCGACCGCAGCAGGGCCAGAAATTTCTGCATCTGGACCAGGGAGTTCCATAGATTACATGCCTAGCATTAAGTGTCGACTCGATTGTCCTGAAATACCCACACTGGTTAATCTGTACAGACCACTCATTGTTCGGGCTTTGAAAGTTCACGATATCGTGCATTATTTGCATGATGTTATCAAAACACGTATGATAATGTTGTTTATCACTTTTTTTCGTGTTTGCTCTGCTCTTGATTTGTATTGTTTGAATGGACTTTTGAGCTTGAATTGTGTTCGTTATCTTTATATATTTCCTTGTTATACTTTATTGAAACTATGCTTATGAAAAATATATCTTGATGAAATAATAAGATGTCATAAAGATTACTTTATAACCCCGTTTCTTAATTAGAGTTTTGTCCCCCGCTTTCACTGAAAGTGAGGGATATTCATTGAAGTTTGTCTCTCCGTCAGTCCTTCCGTCTGTCTTTCTATCTGTGACACTTTCGTTTCCGCTTGATATCTGAAGAAGCCTAAGAGCTTCGCAAGGAAATTTTATATCAACTCCTTATGGCCTAAAGAAGCCCCCAATTTTTTTTTTTAGATCAAATGTCATAATTCCACACATTCAGCTTGTGTGTAAAACTTGTTTTCGTGTGCAATTTATCTCAAAAATATTTTGAGCTATTGCAATAACACCTTATTCCAAAACTTCCTATTGCCCAGTCCGTCCATCTTAAAGCCCCTCTCCCCCACCAATCCCAATCTCATGCTCTTCTTTTTCCCTGGAGCGGGGGACAGATTCCCTGAGTAAGGTTGTTAAATATAGTATTTTACCCACTTTTATATATACATTTAGCTACATTACCTCCATCTGAAAGCAGGCATCATTATAATATGACTGCCTTTATACATCAAAGCAAGGTTTTCTTAGGGCATTCTATCTTTCCATCCTCCATATTGTTAATAAAATTCTTGATGAGAATTTCTACTGCTCTGTCAAGATTAATCATGCAAACACATGAGAAAAAATCTTTCTGATCATACTAGTAATTATATTAGAAATGTTCACGCAAATACTTGTATATCATGCATTTGTTATGATTTTTTCACACCACTACTTTTTTAGTGTAATTTTCATCTCTGCTTTACAGAATTTAATTTGGAAAACATTCTGTGATTTCCGTTAACTTTCGCCTTCTTCGCCAATTTTTAGATGTTGATGACACTCTTTTATCATAAAGTATTTTGTTGTTGACTTTTAAAAACAAACTTCAAAATATATAAAAAAAAAAAAAAAAAAATCAAAATGTAATAATCCAAAAATCGTTTTTATTATATTTTGCGTTGTAACATTTTGCGATGATCTCGGTGCAAAATGTAATAATCCTTTAAGGTAGTGTTGTTTCATGTTGCGTTATTACATTTTACGTTGATTTCGACGCAAAATGTAATAATCCATGTTTATTACATTTCGCGTTGTTATAACATTTTGCGTTGTGACAATGCATATTATGCATTAGTTTTGATAAAAAAAAAATTTCACATCATTACTCTTATAGTATAATTTTCATCTCTGCTTTACATAATTTATTTTGGAAATCGTTCTGTGATTTCCGTTAACTTTCGCCTTCTTAACTAATTTTGAGATGTTTTGTTGTTGACTTGTAAAATCAACGAATATTTCTGTAGATTGGCAAATATTCATGATGGTTTTAATTTCGCTATGTTCGCGATTCATTAATTTTTCGCGAAATTAAACCCATCGTGAATTTTATTATTAGTTTTTATAGTGTTTAAATACTTATATGAATTAATTTCTTGCAGCGTGAAATTAAACCCATCGCAATTGGTACTTTTTGAGATATCGTGAAATTTTAACACCGTGGAATTAAAACGACTTACAGTATAAAGTAATGAACTTTGAAGACCAAGTTATCCTTTGACATTTAAAATTGGACTTTTTATTTAAAAATTAATTAAAGTTAAGTTAAGCCCCCACGTGATAATCTATGATAAAGTAATAAATATAAATACCTGTCCCTGATTATCGTTTAATTCAGGGTTTACTTCATGCTGTGTTTATCATTTAGTTTCTTTCATCCAGTAAGTGAGTTATGGTCATGAACCATATTAGTTCTGCACAATAAATTATAGGAAATGGCAACATGTATACTGCAGAGAAATTTTATTATATCTTTTGAAGAATTGTAATCTATGATTTATTGAGAGGAACATAATAATGACCATTACTCCTGCCTTTTTGATCTGTAAAAATATGATTTGAATATTAAAGAAATATACATTTTTAACTTAGGACAAAAAGAAAGAATAATACAACGGGGAGAAAATGAAGGTTCTACGACTGCTATGGAAGATCTGCTGTGTGCCATACGAGCAAGCGATAATTTAGAAAAGTGGACGATCTTTGTTAATATTTTAGAGAAAATGGGTATTTATTTTTTCATTATCGTTGTTCTTAATTTAACAATATATATTCCTAAACTACTATCTTTCTTGATTCGTATATAATCTGTTCAGAAATCAAAAACTAAAAGAACACTGTAATGTTTATACATTGTATATTTCAAGAAAATATTCTACAAAATCAATCTTCAACCATCAGTTTTATGATTTATTTAATAATTTACATTATGAATTTGCTTTTAAGGTTATGAATATGTAGTCAAAGCTTTACGAGGCGAGGAAGTAAACAGAGATGCTTACGAGAAGTTTCCTAAAATTCTGCAACCATATACAGTGAAGCTTGTTGAAAAGCTGAATCCTTCTGATTTGTTGCCAGACCTGGTATCCCAAGGGATCATAATGGCTTCAGATAGAGATCATATAAATGCTGAATTAGATAGAAAAGGAAATATGGCAGCAATTATTGTCCTTTTAGACAGAATATGGAGGAAAAAAGAAAATTGGTACTACTCATTTTTAGGCGTGCTGTGCAAAGCAAAATACAAGTATATTGCAGAAGAGATTGACGAAGACTTTGTGAAAGGTAAATGAGTTCTAATATGATGATATGCACTCGTTATATCTTTAAGGTATCAAGTTTTCCATTATTTTTTTTACAGAATGGGAGAAAAGGAAGGGGATAAGAGAAATCACTGAAACCAGCCAACACTGTCCATTTGGTAAATAATAAATCATTGCATCCTTTTTAATAAAGAATTTACTTTATAAATTCTAACTAATTACACTATTAAAATAATAACAACCTATCGTTGCGTATATATGTTTAATTTGAACAGGTATTGCAGCACAGAGAGAGAAATACACTAAACCAGTTCAATGCGTCTCTGACAATGAAGAATATAAACTCCCACCATCACTCGGCTTTAGCTCGCTGTTGTATGATAGAGATTCAAAATCCATAGAAGAAATAACATCCACTGATGAAATACAAGAAAAAAATGATACAGAGGAAACAAAGGAAAAATATATTGAAATACACAATATAACGAACATCAGTAGTGAGAACGAGACCGATTTGAAAACTGTTTGTTCAAGTAAATCAGAGACAGAGAGCACGCTAGGTATCACTTTTTGTAGTTGAATTTGAACAAAGTTATTAATTTAAAAACCCATTTAAAAAGAACCATTTGTTTTAATTTTTGTGTAGAATCGGCGCCCTTAGAAAATAAAGTAACTCTGGAGTCTTATGAAGATCGAAAGTATCAGAATGAATTAGCGGAACCTGTTCAGAGAGGAAAAAACTGCATTATCATAGCCCCAACTGGAAGTGGGAAAACTATTGTGGCAGTAAAAATTATCCAGGTACATACAGTTAACATTAACTTTACTGTTGTTGTTATTCTTAGAGAATTTCAACCCGTTAGAAAATAAGCAAGATATAACATGAAATATCGTTTAATGTAATAATTTTAGAGTCATTTCACAGTAATGCTTCATTTTGTGTTAATAAAGCGTTAGCCAATTCGACTTGTTGTTGTAATATATTGTGATTTTGAAACATTCAAAACTCATATATCATTATGCACTTAGCATCATCTCCAAGCAACCCTGAGGCATAAAGTAAAAAAAATTGCTTTTGTTGTGGACAAAAACAACTTAGCCAAGCAACAGTCAGATGCAATTAAACGCTACGTCGCCTGCAGGTTGAAGGTTATATCAGGGGACACAATGCGTGATGAAGAATTTACAAAGCTTTCCGCCCTTCTTCCACAGTAAGCTATTACATTCATATATAAATTATTATAAATCAAATGTTCTTTTAAAGGTAGCCAGTGTATGCTAATAAGCCCTAATATACTTTTCTACCAGCTTTATTTATCTTTCAGGTATGACATCTTCGTGATAACAGCTCAGATGCTCGTCAATGCAATGGATAAAGAAGATCTTAGCATTGAGTCATTTACACTTATTATTTTCGACGAATGTCACCATTGTTACGGTGGTCATGCTTTTTACAAGACTATGGTTCCTTACCTTGATAAAATGCTAAGTGGCTTGGATAACATTGATGAACAGAAAATCCTCCCGCAGGTTCAATTTCAGTTATTTTTCTTCATATTTGATGCTATTTGTATACTTTAACCTGTAGAAAAAAATAATCTGTAGTAAGAAAATATTTCTATAGATCGTTGGCTTAACTGCTTCCATTGGAGTTGGCAATGCTAAAACCACCGAACAAACTGTAAATCATGTAAAATCTATGATGGCTAATTTGGACGCTGATGTTCTCGTATCTGTCCAAATATACAAAGATGAATTGGCACAAAAAATCAATTCTCCAGAACAGTGCAAGTGTTTGATGTTTAATTTTACATTTTAACTGTATACATTGACAGCAAATGTTTCTGTTATCAGAATTATTAAATTATAGAAAATTAACTGGATTAATTTATTATCAGTATAAGTTTCAAATTATTTCAATTCCATCACATTTCGATCAATGTATTCAAAACGGATTAAATTCTTTTCCAGCTATTGTTAAAATTCCATCACGAAAGAAAGATGACTTTGGAGTAAGGATCATTTCCTTGATGACTAAAACTGAGAATTATTTGAGAGAAGTGGAGGGTAATGTTACAGATTACATGCATGTTGTACTGACGTAATTCAAACAAATTTCTCATACATTAATAAAGCGCCCATCCAGAGAGAGAGAGAAAGAGAGATTACCGATCAGACTATTGCAAACTTCTTCATAAAATAAATCAGTCTTAAACGACAAAATTATGATTAAAAATTCCCAGAGAGAGTGAGATTGGGAGTAAAGTGAAATTAAAAAAAGAAGGAAAACATTGTATGTTCAAACATGTTGACTCAGGGTAGGCAAAATTTCGCCTAGAAATGCATTATATAAAAAGATTTTTAAGAAGATTTGAATCTCTATAAATGGAATATAAAGCCGATTATTGCCCTTTCATACAATGATGTTTGTATATTGTATAGAAGACAAAAGGGTTTGGAAGAACCAAACTTAAAAAACTGTACATGTCCCCTGGAAATATCCGAATTACAAAAATGGGTTAAATTAACTGCTAAGTGTACTAAATCAATGACAGCCAAAAATATAAGGAGAACGTTCTCCTGCAACAATATGTGTCTACAGTACACATACTATTTATACTATTTGACGCATTCACCGAAGACTGCAATATGTCAAGAGCACTTTGTATCTCCTTCTGCAAGGGTAAAGCGGCTCATATCGGCACATATAAACATTGTGTTAAAATGTAACTGATAGACGACCATATAAAAAAGCAGTGAGCCCAGATAGCATGACTATGTTGGGCCAACGTTGGCGCACAGTTGTTGACTGCGTTGGTCCAACGTTGGCAACCTAACGTTGGCCCAATGCAAGTTTGCTCATCGGCCCTACGTTGGCCCAACATGTTGGCCCAACGTTGGCACAACGTTAGCCTATTTTATTACAGCATTTGGTCAACGTTGGCCCAACAATGGCCCAACGTCAATTACCAGCAGTGATTGTATCAACAAAGGCCCAACATTGGCCCAACGTACTTTTTGTGTTGGCCCAACAATGGCCCAACGTCCCTTCACCAACATATCATCGGTCGCTCAATGGGGGTCCAGTGTCCGGTACCTGTGTTGGTCAAACAATGGTCAATTATAATTTTACGGATAGTTATTTTTTCAACGTAGGGCCAACAGAGGCCCAACCTATCCTATATTAATAATGATTTCCATTCAGAATTAAGCCATCTTGACAAAAATTAATAACTAGCTAATTTTGACAATGAGGCAAAAGAAAAAAGTGATAAACTGTACAATTTATTTGTTAGTTTCTAACAAATTCTGTTAAGTTTGCTTCAATATTATAACAATAATTAAACAAAAACATTTGCCAAAGCTTACAGAGTTTAAGAATAAATAATAATACGTCTTGCTTTCACGTTTCTGCCTTAAAATGTATTCAAGATGTCGAATTATACTCCACACTTCCTCTGCATCACTTGCTTCTACGATTGACTGGATTCGGCACACAGTCAAATCTAAAACGTTTAATATAATGAGGGAGTTGAAATTTCAATTTCAAACACAATCTTCTTTCAAACATCATCTAACATCAATTCCAGAACCATCCCTTTGTTCACAAAAACTTGTAAAATCCCATAACTATAGAATATAAAGGAGCTTAAAGTTCACAACACAACTTGGCAATATTTGAATTTCAATTTTTATCAATCCCTCTTTTCAGTAAAATATTGTTTAAAGACACAAATAGTATAATCCAAGAGCATTTGAAACGTCCTTCTTTGGTCTTGTTCGGATTGCAATTGTTTTTCACATATTTACTTTTTTCCCATTTTCTTCCTCCTTCTTCATTGTCATCAATGAACCAGTATGAATTTCTATATCTGCTGCAAATTAATGCACACTGACACAGCACATTTCCCCGTCTAAGAACAATATATAGCTGTTAAGAAAAGTGAATATATTAATATATTTGAAAATTGATGAAATATTTATTTTTTTTGATTAACTCATGATGCATTTAACCCTGTTTAAATACAAAAGAATTTACCATTAAACACACCTCACCATATATACTGAAATTTTCTTATCTATTTCATTTCTCGTCATGATATACAGTGTAAGATATTATGTCTTTCATATAAACTGAATCATTTTATAGAAGAAGTAGCTATAGTTTTCAAATATAATAATACTTTACTTACATTTCTTTTAGGACTTCGCCGTTAGCCGTTGTGTGCGCCAAATTTTTAAAATCCCAACCTTACTGTAACTTCCTCAGTCTGCATTTTGAGTTTATCAGCCAGCTGTGAGTAATTAAACTTGACAGCTCTCCACATATTTTGGTGTTTTAAATTTGCTGCGACTGCGAGTTTTAGCGACTCGCCTAACTTTTGTTTGAATGCAATTACAGTATAAAGCTGGCTGGGTTATCTTGATTTATGCGTCATTCACATCCCGTCCCTGGGAACTTTTAGTTTCCATATTATGCTAACTTTTATTCGGTCGTTTATATATTACCGGGTAAACTAATGTAAGAAAAACTTTTATTTAGTCTCCTTTTATAATGACTTTTCGTTAACTGTATACGAGAGAAACAAATATTACAATTACACTCAAAGTTTAAGGTTAATTAAGATTTCAAAATTTATGAACAGACACTATATAGAGAAGATTTTTTGAGAAGTGGATACTAATAACAGGAAAGTATAATTGTCATCAATAAACCATAGTGAGTTTAGTCTCATTGCTATGGAAGAAATTAATGATCTTTTCATAAAAGTCTAGTGTATAACAAACACTGGGCCAACATTGGGCCAACGTAACGCTCCCAACTCATTTACATCATCCTTTAGTTTGCAATCTAACTGTTGGCCCAACGTTGGCCCAATGTACTTATTCTAACTATAAAAGAACACTTAAAACAAACACTCAAGCTTACATTGGGCCAACGTTGGGCCAACATACTGCTACCAGATTAAGTTGACAGTTTGGTTAAGGTTGCATTACAAACGTTGGGCCAACAGTGGGCCAACATTGAGCCCCAACTTCATTAGAAAATATAACGAAACGAAATTAGTTGATGTTGGACCAACGTTGGGCCAACGTAAGAAACCCAACATGGTTGGGTACTAAAGAGGTTATTCACATGGTAACGTTGCTCCAACGTTGGCCCAACATTGTCTTCCCAACGCCAACTAAAGACCAACCGTACAACCTTTAGCCAACGTTGGCCCAACGTAGTCATGCTGTCTGGGAGAGTAGGTGCATATTGTCACACGTCATAAAGAGGGGAGGGGGCAAAATTCACAGTCACATTCTACCGTTCTTTGCTCTTTATGTATTAATTACAGATATTGAAGATAAAAATTCACTGGATCCTCCAAGAAAGAAGGGTAGTGAACAATACACCCAGTGGCTGCAAGATGTTCTTTTGAAAGCTGTGGCACAGATAACAGATACTACACTGAGCCGTTCGCTTTACACAGCTCGGAAATACTTGGAGGTTACTTTTTATCGCACTTTAGAAAATATTTTACAAAATAAGAAGTATTTCAAGATCTTCGCACGTTGTATAAGATATTTTTTCGTTTAAACATAATTTTTTAAATGTTGACATTCTTCAGATTTACAATAATGGCCTGATAATGCACTCGTATGTCAGGGCAAGTGATTCTCTGGAAGCTATCACAGGAAATATTGAGGGATTACCAAATCCATCCAGTGAAATAGAACAACATCTCAAACTCTTATTTAAAAGTAAGCTGACGATTTTTTTATTTTTCTGATATAAATAAAATGAAGCCAAATTGTTTTGCCGTTTTTACCGTGTATTTCATACTATGTATATATATAATTCTATGTTTTACAGTTATGTAAGCATCGTTTTTAATTGAGTATTTATAATATGGCGTCTTTATTTTGCGTGTTCAGTTTTAACATATGTATCATACTTCTTTTAAAATGTCTTCATTTTTATAGTCCCTTCATATTCCTTTTATCCAACTATTAAACTTTTCTTTTCATTAAAAAAAACTTCAATTGGACATTTTATTGTAGATGAGAAAAGTAATCTACAGGTAACCGCAACAGATAGAAGAAAGACTGAAGAAAATCCCCTTTTATTGACGTTGAAAGACATCATAATAGACACATATCGGACTGAACCAAATATGAGGGGGATGATATTTGTTCGCACACGTCAGCTGTCAGAAATCCTCGTATCCTGGATGAGCACTGATGATGAACTGAAAAACATAAAGGCAAAAACATGCACAGGATCTAACGCAAAAAGGTCTGAAGGAGGTGAGGTCTTATTAAAGATTCAGGTATTCCAGTTATGAATAAGTCAAGATTTACATAATTATCGTAAAATTAGGACACATTACTATTTTCATTAAAATCCTTTGATCTTTCAAATAAATTCGAATGGACAAATTTGGTTTAGGAATGACGAAAATTAAGCAGAAAGATACCATTGACTTATTCAAGAAAGGCGATTTCAAATTGATCGTGGCTACGACTATTGCTGAGGAGGGATTGGACATCAAGGAATGTAACCTTGTTGTACGATATGATTATGCTGGTAATCCAATCTCACAGATTCAAGCCAAAGGTATTATAGAAATCATTTGAAAATGGAAATTTTAAAGTATCATAATTTATTTATGTGTATTATTACATCATATTGATTCAAATAAGAACAAAATAGAGATTACATGATTGTTCCATTCATACATACTTGCTTTAGTCTTTACTTAAATATAGAGACTTTGATTCATACAACTTGGGCTCCATTTATTTTATTCCTACTTCACTTTCGCACTACTCAGGACGCGGACGTGCCGATAACAGCAGATTTTTTATTCTGGCCTCGGAGGATAAATGTGTTGCTGAGAGGGAGTGGGTTAATTCTGAGAAAGGACCGATGATGGATGAGGCAATGACAATAGTTCAGAAGGAAACTCGGGAAGATAATGAAGGATTTCAACGAGGAAAAAGAGAGCTACAACGTCTGGCAAAGATGCAACGAGAAGCTGCTGCTTCCAACAACGACATAAGAGAAACCCCTAGCGGACAGCATGTACTCAGGTAGTAAGCCAATAAATCAAATATTTTTAATGATGGTAGCATTTTGAGGGTTTTATCAGATAAAAATACTCCATCAAAGGAATGAACGAAATGTTGATCATTGTTCAATTAATTGCACCTTGAATTTTACATTGAAGTCAATGGGCAGCACATGTTTTTATCAGATAATGTAAAAAATGTAATTTGAATTTTATACAAATCTCTTGGTGAAAATATGTATAAACTCCCTCTTTATTAATCTAAGAAATAAAATAATTTTTTTTACAGTAGAAATTTTGAGAAATCAAAACTTTCTTCTTTTTATCATGACAGATAACTCTTAAAAAACTTTAAACTTGCAAACTGACTGTCTCTTTACATGTCATCAGTCTTGTGAATTTTGTTCATTTCACTTTTATTGTTATCTAGCAATGCGGTTTTTTTTCTAGTTTAAAATCGTTCACAATCCCTTCATTATACATTGAATACCTTCAGAGTGAAAACAAAAGAATGAGCTTTAAATTTGGTTTTAAATCGTGATCTAACAAAATCACTCTACTAGCCGTTCATGAACAAAAGGGAATCAAATTTTTTTTTTATTTGTCATTTTCTGTTAAATACTTATCTCTATTTTTTCATTGCTATTTGAACTTTAAAAGAAAAAGAAGCTGATACTCATTATATCTATATAGCAGGAGAAACGTGCGCTTCTCCAATATATGATGTAAATTCACTTGAATATAACTATGCATTTATTTTCAGATGCTTGAAATGCAAGACGTTTCTATGTCTGTCCAGCGAAATGAGAAAATTAGGTAGTCATTATGCATGCATAAATGGGGACTTCAAAAATCTAGTTTTTTGCAAGAAGAATAAAAAGGTTGGATATAAAGGAGACGATATTCAAATGGGCCTTGGAACATTGGAATGCAAGGATTGTAGGGAGAAACTTGGAGTAATTGCTCTCTACAATGAGATATACTTTCCAATTTTGCAAATCAAGTCCCTGAAAATTGAGGATGATATGAAGCGAGGAGACACCGTTAAAAAGTGGAAAACAGTGGAAGAAATTTATTTCAAAGTACCCTCTATCTCTCCAGATGATTTACAGAAAATCTCAGAAAGGGGAAAGCTACTCAATTTTGATTGAGATTTTACTGAAAACCCATGATAGTTTATAATTCTAAAACAATTAATGCTTGCTTCAAGGAAATGAAGGAGATTTCATTTATTAATGTTAACGAAAAGAGTTTTTAGCTCACCTGAGCCGAAGGCTCAAGTGAGCTTTTCTGATCACATTTTGTCCGCCCGTCTGTCCGTCCGTCCGTCTAGCTGTCCGTCCGTCCGTCTGTAAACTTTTCACATTTTCAACTTCTTCTCAAGAACCAATGGGCCAATTTTAACCAAACTTGGTACAAAGCATCCTTGGAAAAAGGGGTGTTTAAACTGTTAAAATGAAGGGCCAAGTCCCCTTCCAAGGGGAAATAATCAAGAAAAGACAAAAATAGGGTGGGGTCACTAAAAAAATCTTCTTCTCAAGAACCACTGGGCCAGGAAGGATGAAACTTATGTGAAAGCATCCTTGGGTAGTGTAGATATTAAATTGTTTAAATCATGACCCCCGGGGGTAGGGCGAGGCCACAATAGGGAATCCAAGTTTTACATAGAAATGTATAGAACAAATCTTTAAAAATCTTCTCAAGAACCACTGGGCCTGGAATGCTGAAAATTATGTGGAAGCATCCTTGGGTAGTGTAGATATTCAATTATTTAAATCATGACCCCGGGGGTAGGGTGGGGCCACAATAGGGAATCCAAGTTTTACATAAAAATATATAGAACAAATCTTTAAAAATCTTCTTTTCGAGAACCACTGGGCCAGGAAAGCTGAAACTTATGTGAAAACATGCTTGGGTAGTGTAAATATCAAATTGTTAAAATCATGACCCCCCGGGGTAGGGCGAGGCCACAATAGGGAATCCAAGTTTTACATAAAAATATATAGAACAAATCTTTAAAAATCTTCTTCTCAAGAACCACTGGGCCTGGAAAGCTGAAACTTATGTGGAAGCATCCTTGGGTAGTGTAGATATTAAATTCTTTAAATCATGACACCTGGGGTAGGGCGGGGCCATAATCGGGGAATCCAAGTTTTACATAGAAATATACAGAACATACTTTAAAAATTTTCTTCTCAAGAACTACTGGGCCGAGAAAGCTGAAACTTATGTGAAAGCATCCTTGGGTAGCGTAGACATTAAATTGTTAAAATCATGACCCCGGGGGTTGGGCAATAGGGAATCCAAGTTTTACATAGAAATATATAGAACAAATCTTTAAAAATCTTCTTCCCAAGAACCACAGGGCCTGGAGAGCTGAAACTTATGCGGAAGCATTCTTGGGTAGTGTAGATATCAAATTGTTAAAATCATGACACCTGGGGGTAGGGAGGAATGTGGAAGCATCCTGGGGTAGTGTAGATTCTTAAGTTTTAAAATCATAAAAGGGAAGGGGGTAGTGGGGCATGATAGGTATAGCAAGGGGGGAATCTGGTCAAGAACTGCATCACCCAAGTTACTCAGGTGAGCGATGTGGCCCATGGGCCTCTTGTTTTTTATCATCTTTTAACACAATGACCTGAGGTCCTTCAATTGTGCTTGATGTCCAAATAATTGCTTGTTGGACCCCATTTACATTGTATTACCAATAATACAAAGCAATCTTTTAAAAAAGATATTATTTGGCTGCAGTTGATTTTTTTACTTACTTATGGGATTCTTTCTTATATCTTTTAAGCATTTGCATTATAACGTTTTAAGATCTGTTTTATTTTTTTTAAATTGATTTATATTGGGCACATGATCCAGTATATAATGTTTGCTTTGCTTGTCTGATCTGTATTGTTAGAATGGACTTATGAGCTTGAATATTTTTGTTATCTCCCTTTTTCATTTGTCACATAGTGTCAGATATAACTTATTTGTCCAGAAGCATAAATTCGAGATAAAGCAAACAATACCTGTACCTGATATTTGTTTGCGTATTTGAAAATTATTGTTTTATTAGTTGTTTATTTAATTTTTTTTTTTTATTTGTGATATGAAATAATTTAATTTATTAAAATGACTGTCGTAAATGGACCCTGAAATTTTAACTTGTATAGTTTATATATTATGCATTTGTTCAAACATGAATATTTAATTTGATTTCTCTTGAATTAAAATTATTATCATATTGTAAAAAATGATTTGAGGTCATTATAGAATTTACATGTTAAGCAACTCTTTAGCTTTCGCGTGAAAGAGAAGAGAATGTTGTTTATAAATTGTACAGTATCATTTAAATCATTTAATTTCATATTTTTAACTCATTGTTTTCTTTAAGGTGAAATATCCCTCTGCTCCAAATTTCACCAATTATTTTTTTTAATTCCAAACATTGATTTTTCATCAACATCAATTATTAGATTCAAATGGAAAATAGTTTGCAGTTTGAAGAGTTGCTCCTTTTTCAGAAATGAATATTATATCTAATCACGATGTGAAGATACTTTGATATGGTCAATATAAAGATCAAATTTTTTTTTATCTCACATTAAAAGTGTTAAAATAAAAAATTTCATGGAAAATGGTCCACAGAAAGTTATCTTCTTATCAGAGGGATATAACACCTTCAAATTGCACGTACTGTTATATACAAGAAGTAATTATACAAAAGTCAAACTGTAAGCTTTAAGATATAAACCATAATATGAAGGATAAAAATATCAATATTTACATTTCCATCTTGGACTTGCTGCAATGTTCACATATCATGCAAATGTGATACTGTAGATCACTTAATTTTCGCGACTCCTTATTTTCGCGAGATAGTCATTGACTTTTTATAAGCGAGACAAAATGTTCACGAATTGTGGTCATTGCTCTATATAATCTTAAGGAATTCTATAATACGCGAGAATGAAATTTTCGCGAGCATATCGTGTCGCTTTGTTACGCGAAAATAAAGTTCTCGCGAGTGATTTACAGTACTATATATATATATATATATATATATATATATATATATATATATATATATATATATATATATATATATATATATATATATATATATATATATATATATATATATATATATTAAATATTTATATATTTCAAATATAAAGTATGTTTTGATGTATATTATATCAGTTATTGTTAAGAAAATATATGTTACTGTTATGTATAGTATATATTTAATTTGTAAAACTTTTATTGTTTTTGTTCACCTGTGAAATGATGATTTCCTTAGTTTTTATTTATGAAAGCGCTGGAACTTTTTTCATACTAAGTATTATCCGCCAAATTAGA
Source organism: Saccostrea glomerata (assembly GCA_003671525.1). Lineage (NCBI taxonomy): Eukaryota > Metazoa > Mollusca > Bivalvia > Ostreida > Ostreidae > Saccostrea > Saccostrea glomerata. The sequence goes on from PRKT01000795.1 coordinate 41,207, forward strand.
TTTGAAAGAATTTTGAATAAATTAAAAAAAAAAATAAATCTATTTATTGTTTCATAATTTATCTTTACACTTACATAAATTTATTCCATGGTTTTTTCTTTATTCCACTTATTAAAAATATGAAATACTTATATATAATGGGTTTTTGTGTTTGAATTCAATTATACGTGAATTAATAAGTAAAAAAAAGACAATCTTTTTCTTCAGTTGATAAGGTTGATAAGAAAACCATAAATTGGTAGTTTATACAAAACTTCTTTCGAAGATGTACATGTATTTTGAAATTTTTCCTAAATCAGAAAGGGACTGTAAACATAGATGTTTCATTCTGAACATTTTTTTTAAATTAACTAACACATCAAGATTAATATGTACAATTTTTTATTTGATAACAATTCTTCATGATTTTGATATATTATAAATGCTTTTAAATTTTTTTAAGATTAATAATCACTACATGGATAACATCTGCATTTCAAATTATGTGATCTTGATTTATGAGCTTGTCATAATTATCTTAATGCAATACAACAAACATTTTATAAAAGTTTCATAAGCCGTTCTAATAATCTGCAATTTAATAAAAATGCACATGAAAAATTATGTTTTACGACCGAATCTTTTGTCGCTGTATCAACTACTAGTACTTGTTTTGCAACTCGAATTTTTTTGTAAAAAAAAACCAAATATGTAGCTTGTCAAATTTACATTTTATAATTGTAATTAACATAATATATGGTCGGAAATTGGAAAAGAAATATATGATAAAGTAAGCACAAAGGAAAGACTAGTTCAAGAACTGCTTGATACACGGAGTGTGAATTTAAGTTATCGCTCTTTTAATAATGTACGTCAGATCTTGCATTCCAACATTAAGAGATTAATCGTTCTATCATGGTTATTCAATCCAAACATAATGTTTAACTATCAAATAGGGAATTTTATACTTACAACAACATTTGTTATTATTATTTCTCAAAGGGAAACAAATACTAACAGATACCTTATCAGGAAAAAATACTTACAATTTGTTAAAAATTTACAATAAATTAAATAGTATGTTGCTTAAATACAAAGGAAAATTTCATTTTGGTTTCATTTTTCAATATTTGGAGACTAGTTTGGTTTCATTTTTCTCTCACACATTTTGGATTATATAGATTATGGCTAAACATGGCCTTTGCTTTTGCAATAAAATGCGTTATGATTTCAGTTTAACTTTTAGAAATTTAAATGAAATAGAAAAAAAATGCATTATATTTTTTCCCAGTTCATGAATGAAACGAACAAAACACTTGCTTCATTAAACGAAATATTTCTTGATAGAAGAAAAATATATACAGACTGCTCTTGATGTACTGGGTTCAACTCGGATCATTTGTATACTTCATTCATGTTTTTCAAGTGCGACTTAAATACCTGTGTGTAATCTACAGCTCAGGTTGATACTTTGTGGGTATCTCCAATTATCCCTTAAACTCAACACTGTAGGGATCCTGCTGAGGGTAAAATTAGGTCCATTATGGATACTGCAGGTGAAGAAAGATGACATTCAATCGCGCGGTTTCGGAGCTGGGTTTGAATAAAGCAGTAAATGTTTAGGAGACTTCAAAGGATGGGCTTATAAAAGGAACAAAAATTGTGGCAGCATTGCACATGGTAAATACTGCTAGGTGAGCTTTCAATTTATATGAATGGAGATTCATCTTTGAGAAAGTTTTTACCATTGCTGATTTCATTCTTTCTTACTGGATTAAGCACAAAAATTTATGAATAAAAATATTATATATTTTAATCAGGCCAAGAGATGTTCTGAAATTTTTTTTAACTTGATAGTTATATTTTTTTCTGAAGTGATATTTCAAGGACTGTATTCTCGTTTTACCATTGAAAATCTTTGAGTCAAAATACATGTAGGTAAAATATTTATAATCATTATGCACTATTACATGTAGTTTTCCATTTCCTACAATGATCTTGTTAGTATCTCCAGCACCACTTTCACCCGACCTTTCAAAAATTGTTCTCATTTTCCAAATTTATTTATTTATTTAGTAAGTTCTAAATTTCAATCGACAGTTCAGAAAACCACTAATTCTTTCATAACTTTTGTGCCTAACAGAAAAAAATAACCCAGAACATTATCTTCTATTTTAAAGAGAACACTGTAATTCTTCAAATGAATATTTCACGTGTTTTAATGCTCGTTTTTCCTTAATGTACATAGCACGCCAACAATTGTTCAAAAGGTAATCAATTTAGTTTTTGTTTATGTCGGAAATACTTTGAAGTTTGATAAAGTCTCGTGATTAAGAATTTTTTGAAAAGATTAGGAAAATTGAATATTTTCATTACATATCTGGTAAACAAAGTTTCATCTTTATTTATATTGAAATTTCTTTTTTTTTATTTTCAAGTTTAACTACTTGCTTCGACAACGTTCAATTAAAAGTAAAACAAGTCATATGTTTTCGGAAAAAAGAAAATAAAGTATTTATTGTACAAACTATTACACATGTTTTCAGAGCATGGTATGGAGAAATGAAATTATGAGGAAAATTGAAGAAGAGATTATATATGATATTTAATTCAATATGTCAGGGTCTGAATCAACTATCAAAATTATAAAGGAATTCTATTAGGATATACCGGTATTGAAAAACATTTTAAATGCGATATACTATATTCAATAAATGTATATACATTATTTCCCCCGCTTTTTTAAACAGTCTATTTTAAGATGTATAAAAGATAAATTTTGTATTAATTATATTTGTAAAAATAAACTTCTCTTCTCTTTGTGTTTTGTTTATTCGCTGATATTTTTGTGATAACACGAATTTCTCATTTGTTGTAAAAGTGAGCGACTGGAAGATAACACGCCAAAGGTAGTTAGCACCGCCCCCTGATTTTTTCCTTACCTGATTGCATTGTGTAGTCATAATTTACAATAAACTGACGGCTACGAACAACCAACTTCTATAATTTGAGTGCAGCCCTTTAATTAAAGTTCCATTACATTTCATTTGATTGAATATACCATGCACGCTTGGTTTCGGAGTATTTAAACATCATGTGTCGCTGATCCAAAGCCAGAACGCTATTTGACCGGGACATATATTTCATACATGAGTCTACGAATTCTCAGAGGAAAATGTAATTTTGGATCATCTTTATTTTAATTTTGGGAAAATATCTCTTTTTTTATTTTTCAAAAATGAAGAAAAATAAAGAAAAAATTGGAATGTATTGGAAAGTGTGGATGCTGAGTATTTTAACTCCCACCCTGTGTTACAAATTTAACAGTCGTTCAACAGATACCTGTGAACCCATAGAGATACCTATGTGTCAACACATGCCGTACAATATGACTCGTATGCCCAATTTATTACATCACAGTTCTCAAGAAAACGCTAAACTCGCCATAGAACAGTTTCAGCAGCTAGTAGACAAAAATTGTAGTGACGTCATATTGTTTTTTCTATGTGCCATGTATGCGCCAATTTGTACTGTTAACTTTCAACATGCACCTATTCCCCCGTGCAGGAGCGTGTGTGAGCGCGCACGTGCTGGGTGTGAGCGAATTGTAAATTATCACAATATTTCGTGGCCGGAATATTTAGATTGTTCACGTCTTCCGCGATATGATCGGGGAGTTTGTGTTTCTCCAGCAGCCATTGTTCAATCTACCAAAATCACAAGTAATGGGACCGGAAGTGAGTATAATTCAATTCAATAACACAATTAATAAGACAATTCAATCCATTGAATATTTCCTTCAATCATTCTATAGATCATGGAAATATGTAGTTTGGTTAAAAAGGATATAATTTCTTTCATAATCCTCCTTTGATAATGCAGTTGTCATGTTTTCATCAATCGAATGCAAGAGATTATATATTTGTATAAATATCTTATTATGTTAAACAATCTTAAGTATTTATATTTCAATCATTCCATCCTATATACATTCAATTACCTTAACCTAACTAACATTTTTAACATCATTTCTTTCCAAATATTTACTTAATGACTTCATATATTTGTCCGTCAAATAGAATGCCAAAGGCTGCAAGTGAAAAACGACTAAAAGTTAAAACCAGGCCTGTGTGTTTATGTGAGAAGTGTTTTAATCGGGCCTTTGATCGTAGTTATTAAATATTCCATAAAACTGATAATCCCTTGATTGAAGCCTACATTATCAATAGAGTCACTCCAAATAAAACACTAGGACGGACATCAATCTCTCTTGACGACCTCAAACACTGCGCCTGTCTAAATATTGACCGTTCCTCTGAAGTTTTTAGAACCGACAGTCTTCGTGCGCCATCCGATCAACAATTTAGTCCCCATCGGGTTCGTTTCTGTGCCTTCCTATTGTTGCGGGGGAATAAATTCGGGGTATCTTTGAAGTTCAAATTTTCACTCCTATCAATTTCATTCGTTCACACTTTAAAGAATTCTCTCTGAGGTTTCTAAGACTTATGGGGTTTATTTTCTTTGCTGGGGCTGTCATTGAGTTTTAACGACCGAATGTTTCCTTCATGCTTAACCCGATGATTATCTCGATACCCCGTTATTAAGAGCACCAAAGTGACTAATTATGCCACTTTACAAGTTTAATGCCTTGCTTATATTCCATGCATATTTCAGCTAAAAGTATTTGTCCACATAAACTTCTGCCATAGATGTGATTTTAACTTCATATCTTGCAATCTTCAGTTAGAAAAGATTTAGTTAGAAACTCAATAATCTTCGAACTCTATATAATCTTTAACAACAGATATCGTTTTATCTTTCCTAAAACCGTTGCGACACTTGTTCTCCACAACTTATTATTATTAATCTTACACCCAAGTTCATGCTGCTTTGAGCATCAATTTTTGCATTCATATCACTTTATATCTTCCTGAGCCTTTGAAATATATCTGTCGTAATTTGGAACCCAACTGAGCAAAAATTTAAACAAAATTGTGGAAAAGAGAAATTTAGATTTGTTCCCTTTTCATCATTATCCTTTTCCTTTGATACAGATATATGCGGCATCTTTTTAAATTACAAAACTTAAGCTTTAGCCGAGGTATATTCGATACCTGTAAAACAAATAGTTTTTACCGACCCCTTTAATATTTTGAAAGTTCAATGGAATTCATTACCAATAATCATTCTCTGCGAACACATCACAGCAATATGTTTCTTTGAAGACACAGATAACCAAAAATATATTTGTTTTACAGCGGAATCTGCTTTCATCCCTTTTTCTTCTTTTGAATGTTTTGCTTTAATGTTTCATTGATTCTGCGTTAAAAGTAAAAGTCGATAAGATTGTAAATTAATTAATATTCCTCTACTGTGTAGACAGAGCTAATCCTGATGTACAGAACCCCCGCCCACCCACTGGGATTGGACCAAAAGGTAGGATTAAATTTTATAAATAGTATACATGTACAGAAAAAATGTGGATCCAACAATGTCAAAACTAGTGTAAATGACTATATAAGTATCATTTAAGACTTAATACTTAATTTCCCTGCAGATTCTAGTATGATTTTTTAATCTAGTATAAAATATTTATATATAATATGCATCAAAACTTTCATTGTAAGAATCCTTTTTTTCTTTTTATTTATTAATCGAATAATCCAATAAGGATTGGGCAACAGGCAAAGTCTATGCACACCTTATTCTTGTATTATACTATTAAGATATAGATGATAACACTTGTACATCAATAAGCTTATAATAAGATTCATAATCAAGTATTATTCATCAATATTGTTAACAAAAGATGACAGAAAAAAATTAAATGGTACTGTTAGCTTTAACCTTTGCCATTTAATTATTAGTTCCCTTATAATAAAATTAAACCTCTTCCTTGCGATTTCAGTTTGCAGATGTAATCGTAAAGCGTCGAAACCAAAGAAGAAGAAATTCAAACAAGGACGCTTTCATTTTGGTGAGTTTAGCATATTCATGTATTTTTGTTATGTAAATAAAATAAAAATTTTAAAGATAATTTTTAAAACCATTTATATATATTGAAGCTAAGTAAAATGACTTTCAAATTTCACTATCTATTGGTAGAAAAATTTGTAAGAAAAAAATCTTAATCTGTTTAAGGTCATTTAATATAACATATAAACGCGATAGCATGTATTTAATAAACATGCCTCACATGACAAAATAAGATGCATATCAAAGGCAATTCTCAAATACCTGCCGGATTTAAAAAAGGTAATGTTTTTTATTCTCATAATGAAAAATGTCAAAATAAGGTTTACGTTCACAATGGTTCTTTCTCTAATTCACATTTTTGATGTATTTGAGTTTATCCAAGTCACACAAATATTTAACATCAACATTGTCCTTAAACCGCTTTCCCTTTTCTTTAAAGACATTATGAATCAATGATCAATAATGATTAGAGATACGCAATGCTTTCGCCTCACGATAAAATCAGAAGGAATTTAGTGGATTCCCAATGCTCGTGTGAACGCGACCCCTTGAAAGACCTGGGAAATAATCATCAATATGATTTTAACACTAGGGATTTAAATTCAAGAGTTTTAGCGAAAAATTGACAAATAAGCTTTAAAGTCTAGCCACCAACTATCAATTGTTTTAAAATCTTCAAGATTAAGCGGCTGAGGAGGTCCTACTTTTCTTTTGATCTTACTGCTTTAGCACTTACCCCAATATGCATAAAATGATCATACATCAATATCAAAATGTACATACATGTATATTTTTCGTGCCTAACAAAATTTTAAACATTTTTATATGTATTATTGTTTTCTTTTAGCAATTCAAGGGAAAATCAAACAACAAGGTGTCATCAACAATGCTAACACTGTTACTAGAATCGAAGTCCTGAAAGTACTGAAGGAGAGCAAAGTCCACATCAAGGTGAATACTACAGTCGATCTATGGACCAATTCCACGTGTGTCTGCCCAAGGCTGGTCAAAGATCGTACATATCTGCTCATTGGATATGAGGACACTGTTACGCAAAGACTTTTGTTTTTGGATAATTGTCTGGCTGCGAAATGGCAAAAGCGATGGGTAAAAAGAATTAAGGTTTGTGTTGTTTTTTTAATGTATTTTTGGGTAAGGAATAAAGTGCATGATTCAACAGATTATTATTTAAAATAAAATATTAATGACATAATGACATTCACTTTTTACTAGAAGTGGGACAGAAGAAAAGGAAGAAAATGTCGAAAATCGAGGGGTAAACGATGTCGAAAAGGCCGAAAAAGAAAAAATAAGATAAGAAAAAGGTATAGATATTTGTATTCTTAATAAATTGCGGTAGGATATTAACTAGTGCAGCAAAAGAAAAATACATCTGTTTGTCAAAGATTCTGATGATCTTCCTTTTTACAGAAAACAGAAAACTTGAGGAAAAAAAGCCAAAGTAGGTAATAGCAGTATTGAGATACAAACAGTTTTAATGTATTAAAGGCAACATTGTGGACAATGACAAAGTATCAACTTATCCAACTTATCCAATAAGGAGGAACCGAAAGTTTTGACTTGGTGTTGATGTCAGCATTAATATTGCAAACACTTTGAATATAAAGATATTCTTTTAAATGTTAATAGAATATAATTTTTTTAGTTATAGTCATACTGGTTTGCCCTTTTGAAACATATTTATGAAATATGCTTTTGTTTGTATATAAGGAATTTCATTCCAAAGTCGGCGATAATGTCAATAATTTTTCGTCAATTCTTTATATTTTATTATTATTTGTTATTTAATTTTCTGAGTTTTCATGTCTTTATTAAAAATGTATATATATCAGACATTTCTAAACTAAATTATTTTTCTTTTCAAAATAATATATTATAAATCATCATTTTGCAATCAATATTGTATCACATCATTTCATTTGTTTCATACGTACATGTACTTTTTAAATAAATTAAACCTTTAATGTTACTAAGTAACATACAGTAGAGAGGTTACTGAGTGAGGGAAAAGTGGATTTTAAAAAATCTGTCCAAAAATAGTTCAAGCAGAAGTAAATAAAGAAATTGAAAAGTTATTTCTATGACACCAGATCGCACCTCTGATGGTTTAGAGATCCGCGTTTGCTCCGCTCCTAAATTGGATCGTTTATTAATTAATGGATTTTCTTTAGCTCGAATTCTGTTTGTTATCTCCACATTTAATTCTTTCTCATTGCACTATTTTTATATGCATCCTCTGACTAAATTGACAATGGATGGGCAGTTTTAAAAGACCAAATAAAACAAGCTTTATTTTTTAGATGAACATCATTCATTGCTCAATTTCTTTATGGAATTTATTTATGCAAACTCTGACTTTATATTAATGTGTCTCGTAAATGAAATTTTGAATATAAATTGTGTGCATGCATTTGCTTGTCATTACATAAACATAAATATGACAATATCAGGAAAATCAACAGTTACACATATTTGATATGATGTGCAATATTTGTAAACCGTATACATAAAATGTAGACGGGTAATGTATATGCATGCTCTAAAATTTACTGTACATACATGTATATGTTATATATAAATATGTAATTTTTATGCCAATTTAATCTATGATTTAATAAACTTCCATTGTTTGTTTACATTTTATTTTTATGTCAAATGTAGATTTCTTTTTATCCGAGAGAAAATTAACAATCATCATGAGTTTGTACAATTATATATGCGTGAAATAAATATCACATAAAGTGTACTTTTATTATGAAATCGATGAGATAAAATGTACTCTTCCATTTCTTTATATGTGGATTAAGTATCACTTTTTCAGTCAATGATAATGTTTTAAAATTTGCTATCTATATTAAAAGAAAATTTCATTTGAAATTTTTGAGATAGAAAATTATGCAATTTATTAAAATGCTATTATATTAAGTTCCCAAACTATCTCTTATCATGCAATACATTCTCTACCGAATTCTTAAATGCTGGAAAATTAAGTGAAAAGTATCGTATGGCACCAAATATTGTACTTTGAAATGGATATGCTTGTTTGATAAATGAAAAATAAACTGTTGGAAAAATGAAACATCTATTATCCTCATTTCAAAGGGAACAAATTACTTTCATCAAGGTCCTTACTCCGATATCCAATATGGAATTCTGGGTGCTTTGAGGTAAGAAGACGGCGCGCCCCGCTTAAAAGGGTAACCCTTCCTTTATATGGACGGCAAAAGTCCCCAACGCCTTGATATCTGAAGGGTGTTGTCCAAAACAAAATAATTATTAGGAATGTATAAAACTGGTTCAAAATCTTATTACTCTTTGTATTTTTCAGCCTTTAATGATTGTCTTTCACAATAATATGATTGCAAAGATCAATTTTCGTTTACCCGGAATAAATGATTCGTTTATTTAACTTTATAAAGGACCCAGGAGTATTGTTGTGTTAATAATTTGATTCATATTTTGGTTTACATGTTCACGTGTAGCATTTGACATTATGAAAAGGGGTTATCTGAAATAATCAAGTTACAGAGGAAATAATCTAATCATTATAAAAAACCATTTATCACTACATTGTCAAAAAAGGGAAGTTGTTAGGTGTTTTTCCATTTTTAATTCAGCCATAGAATTAATTTGGCGACAATGCTGGGCGAAGATAGCGGCTTAAACTCATACAGAAAATCGAGAAAATAAACTTAATTATATTTCAACAATAGCTTTCGGAATTAAGTCGGGGCATAGAAACCATAGCTGCCTAACTGTATATTTTTCTTTGGTTCTAGGAAACAGTTTCTCTTTTTTTTCTCTCTCATTATTATTTTCAGTGGGTTATGTTTTAATTGACTTGTTTCATACCAATTACTTGGCCGTTGTTCTTAAACTAAATATGACTACAAAATGTTTTATCTACCTGATCTTTATATAGAACTGACGGAGGGTGTGAACCGAAACGGTCAACTGGGGATGCTTTCTACTACTAGGTATCTGATCCCACCTCTGGAATTTCCATGGCCCCATGGCTTATGCCCTCTTACAGAGTTGCATTTGCTTTACTGTGAAACTTTAGTATGTTATTGATGTTTTAAAATGTACATTTTACTTTATGCTAATTTCATAGAGATGTTTAGAAATAAGTACTAAATGATGTTCCAGACAAAACTGCAAAGTATCAAATCAGCTCCCTATAAACTCTTATTTTGTATAGATGTAATGTAGAAATTTAACCTTTGATCTAACAAAAATGTTTAATCAATAAAGCAAAAAAAGAAGTATTTTAAAAGATTAAACGTACAAATAATTTTAAAATAATTTTATTACAACTAGAGCAAAGCTCGTTGCAAAGCAACGAGTAGGTCTTCCGTCCTGTTTTGACCGGAAGTGACGTCAACAAAAGAAAGCAATGAGCTAAGTCGTCTCCAGTCACTTTATAATTTCAATTTTGCATAAAAACCTTTGAAAATAAGCTTATTTTTTGCTACTTCCGGTTTGACCGGAAGTGATGTCGACGGACAAAAAATTAAGTTTTATGCTTCCAGTGACATATGTTACCCCAAAACTTGTCAAGAACGGTAAAAATATGCATTTTCTGACGACTTCCGGTTTGACCGGAAGTGACGTCGCCGGACGCATTTTGACGACTTCAATAGACTAAGCTTGACATTTTAAATAACTTTGCTTCTTGAACGGTTTACAAATTCTCAATACTTTTTGAGATATCTGGAAAAAACTTTTGGACCCTCTAGATCCCTTAATTTAGAGGTCAGCCCTTTTTCCGAGATACCATTTGAAAGATCTTCTAATTTTGCGCAAATTTTGTTCTATATGTCTTAACAAAATATTTTTAGTTTAGAAGATAAAAAGCAAAATATGAGTTATTTTTAGCTCTTTTAAGCGTTCTAATTTTTGACCCCTATATAGCGCCATTTTAAATAGAGAAATCGAAAAACAAAAACCGATGTGCACAACTTCAATCCTTCTATTATCTAAAATCAGTAGAATTTCTGTTCCAGCTTTAGCCGTCTCTGAGCCTTTGTCTGAAAACGAAAGCCTATAAATTTTCGTTTAAAGGGAAATAACTCAAAACCGGAAGTGACTTTTTGAAATTTTTGACAGCATTCTGATAGAGTTTAGTAACTTCTAGTACCTCTGAAAATTTGAGCGAAATCAGTTGAGAAATGAGTGAGATATGAGGCTTTAAAGTTGGCGTCTAGGAAGTAGAAGAAGAAAAAAAGAATAATAATCTTTACCAACAGAATCAGTAGAAGGTCTTCCGTTGGAAACGGAAGACCTTAATTACGATTTCATTGTATATAACAAATTTTAAATTCAGATGTCACAAATGAAATACATATAGAATCTTAAATTATTTAATTATAATTACGATTTTATTACATATATCAAAACTTAACTTCAGATGTCACAAAAGAAATTTATGAAGATAACAAACAGTATTCAAGTTCAAAAGTCAATCAAACAATACAAAATGGGAGCAGAGCAAACACGGACCTCTAAAACATAAAAGTCAGGTACCATCGAGGAGTGAGCATCCCCTGCCGACCGGTCACGCCGCCGTGTGCTCCGTGTCATGATCGGAAAATATTGTAAGTCGTTTTAATTCCACGGTGTTAAAATTTCACGATATCCCAAAAGTACCAATTGCGATAGTTTTAATTTCACGCTTCAAGAAATTCATTCAAAATTTCATATAAGCATTTAAACTTTCTAAAAAAACTAATCCTAACATTCACGATGGGTTTAATTTCACGGAAAAATGATAAAACGCGAACATAGCGAAATTAAAACCATCGTGGTTATTTGCCAATCTACAGTAATGGAAAATCCGTCGACAATTCAGTGTCTATATGATAGCCCAACAATTGGTATGTCGGAAAGACGTCAGTCAGCATTTGACTTAATGATAAATTGTATTTGCTGAGGTCATTGTATCGACCATAGAACTTACGAAATGATGACTTTATATGAAACTGCTGATATTCTTGTTTTCAGCATCTTGTTTGTCAATAACTTACCTCGTTTTAAAAATTGTTCGTATGTAGAGAATGCTCTTTCGTATCAAATCAACTGAGAGCTATCTATCCGAATGCAGCTGGTTTCAACTGTGACAAGACATCCTTTTCAAATAAAAGTACATCAATTTGAATATCTGAAGCGATTGGTAGACATAACAATAGCTACTACATAGCAGTTATTTAATGAATGCACTTACCGAGTGTTCGGACCATCATTCACTGTATCAGGCATAAGCTTTTCTCCTCGGTGCATTTCATATTACCAGCGGTATTATCTTGTTTTTTCTATATATATTTTTTTTCAAAAATAATATAATTTTGACTATATTTGACTTTTCGTTTCTACAAATGTATATTCTTTTATTGGCTCCTGGCATTTTTTTTTCGTTAATAAGGTGCACTTTTGGCTTTCTATTCTAGTTATTAATAAACATTTGATCGTGATTACGAGAGAAAACGTTTCTAAATAAAACGGATTAATGAAGGAAGCAGATAATATCTCAAAGAAAGAAATTAGAAAAGGAAGTGTAAGCAATTTACATGTTGGAGATGCACATCAAAACATGAACTAGGCTTAATACTAAAAGTTCTAGGCATGATAAAAACATATAATCAAGGAAGAAACCGGCGACACACTTTTTAAAAAATCCATTTGAAAGTGGACCATTTTATTGCGCAGTTTAAATCAATCAACACGACTCTAAATTTGCAAAATGCGAGGGAGGCAATTAATTTCTTGGGTTGTGGAGGTTTCCCATTTCCGAATGTGATTACTATCTCAAATCACAGATTATCGAAAAACAAGTTACTTCAGTTATCAACCTCACAAAAAACTTCAAAAAGGCATGATTTTAAACTTTGATTCTTGACCTAATCCTCAATACTATTTCAGGAATCCTCTACCATTGTTCTTGCACATTTTTGTTAAACTTATGATGAGTACAACGTACAATAGTTTAAAGAATTCTAAGACCAAAAAAAACTGTCAGCAATTGACCTGCACTAATGTAGATTGTATTTGCTGACAATACCATTGCATCGACCATAGAACTTAAAAAATGATAACATTGATGATATTTGTGTTTCAACTTCCTTTTCAATAATTTACCTCATTTTAGAAATAATTCATACGTAAAACATGCTCAGTTGAGAGATAAACTAGTAAAAATGCAGGTGATGAGGATAAAATGCTACATAATCAAGGGAAGTTGACGATTGAAGATAAAGACATCACGTTGATCAGGGTTTGCTGTTGTGTCAGACTCTGTGGATCTTTTATTTTAAACTCAAGAATTTAGATTGTTTTGGTCCCCAGGGGATCAAGAATATAAAATTCAAAATATTTGCATCTCTATGTCTCCTTAGATGAGACATAAAAACAGAGGCCCTGCATGTGTTGCGGTAGGCGTTTGGCACAATAAAAATCCCTCAGTGCTTAATATCCCTAAATGCCCACTAAATTCTATAAATCTAAAGACTTTCACCGTAAAATGGTGAAGTCTTGTACATGAGTGAAAATTCCCCAGTAGGACGTAAAACAACATACAATCGATCAATCCTTTTCTGTCTATAATAATTTACCTAAAAATTAGCTGAGTAAAAGATAAAAGTTTAAAATGTTACAACGTTTATTAACGACGAAATTTGGCGACTGCAGATGAGAACATCATTATAGATAAAGGTCGTGTAAGCTACAGCGGGGACCTAAATTTTGGAAACAATACGTTAAGACGTAATTGGATAAGGAAGTATATGGAGATAACGAACAGTATTCAATATCAAAGTCCATAAAACAATACAAAATAGGAGCAGAGCAAACACGGACCTCCGAAACATTGGAGGTGGGATCAGGTGGCATGGAGGAGTGAGCATTCCCTGCTGACCGGTCACACCCGCCTTGTGCCCCTTGTCATGATCGGTAAATAACGGAAAAACCCGTCCTCAATTCAGTGTATAAATAATGGACTAACAATAAGTACGAAAAACGTCAGTATGCATTTGTCTCAATGATAAATTTTATTTGCTTACAAAGTCATTGTATCGACCATAGAATTTACGAAATAATGACTTTAAACGAGACTGTTGATATTCTTGTTTCATCAACTTGCTCGTCAATAATTTACCTCGTTTTAGAAATTGTTCATATATACGTAGAGCATGCTCTTGCGTATCGAATCAACTGAGATATATATATTATTATAACAGTAACTTGATCCGAAGGGTCGTATCACGTCGAGTTGACAGGCGCGGATCATCAGATCTAACGAGACGCGAAGCGTCGAGTTTGATCTGATGATCCGCGCCTGTCAACGAGACGTGATACGGCTCTTCGGATCAAGTAACTGTTATAATGATAAATTTATTATATACCCCCTCATAACTAGCAAAATATAGCAAAAGAAAACTGTAGAGATCAATTGCATAACATTTATCCATTAAAAACAAAGCATAATAACAAGGGACTTTTTAACGCGCAAGAAAAATAACGTCATATTTCTGCGTACTACGTCATCAGTTTCAGAGAGTGGTGATATGGATTCAGAAAACAACATGTTGGTGATCCGGAAAATCGGATCACGACGTCACGTGATATCGTAAATTCAACAGTAAAATTGGGTGATACACATTAGGTATATAATAAATATACAAACCGTATGCAGGTGATGAAGGTATATTGCTGCATAAGTAAGGGAAGTTGACGATAGAAAAGTTAAAGTCAACACGTTTATCATATAGCTTGGTTGTTAGATCACCATTAACGTCTTTTTCAAGTAAAATATCAAGGTATGAAACAGATGTGTCAGACTCTGTGGTATCTTTCATCTCAAGCTCACCAGGATAAATCATATCGACGTAGGAATGGAAATGACCATTGTTAATTAACAATACGTCGTCGATATATCTAAATGTCGAGTTGAAGGCCAAAGCAAGTGTTTTCTTCTTTTCACGCATAAGATTTTGCACAAATTCTGGTTCATATGAATATTAAAATAGGTCTGCTAACAACGGAGCGCAATTGGTACCCATGGGAATTCCAATAGATTGTTGGAATACCTGGTCTCCAAAACCCACATAGATATTTTCAATCAGAAACTCAAGTATCTCTTTGATGTCAATTTCAGAGTACTTGTGAGTGCGATCAGAATGTGTATTAACAAAATAATTTTGAAAATGATAAAAAATGCACTTTTACGCCCTTCCAGAAAATTACAATCCACAATCCACCTACCCACCTCCAACCAGAAAATTAGAGAACTATATAGAATAAGAAAAGTAGATCAAGAGCATGGAGAAGTAACTTAGAGAGTGACTTTAAAAGATAGTAAGGAATTGAATTTTTTTCAAACAAGCTATTCATTTCCTCCATGACACCTGATCCCACTTCTGATATTTCATAGGCCCGCGTTTGCTCTGCTCCTAATCTGTATTGTTCTATGGACGTTTGATCTTGAATACTATTCGTTATCTCCATATGTTTCATTCCGATAACTAATTTTCAGAAGATATTGTATACGATATCCTCAACTTTTCCACGTTCCATTACGTGACGAGAAGCTTTTTCTATGTTTTATACTCCGTTAGATATTACATATGTATCAATTAGATATATATCTTTCAAAGTGTGTTACTCTTCGAAGTCGGCTTGTCACCAAAGCTATTATAAAGGTGTAATACTTTGTATGGGGTGGATTTGTGTGTTTAACCTACTGCATGGCCTGTTTTGTTGACTTCTAACAAGTCATGGTTCTAAATTGAGTAATAAAATGTTGTAAAGAAATACGATATAGAGGTGGGTAGATGATGGAGCTCCAATATTAATCACGTAATCATTCTGTATGTCCGATTCTCTTTGATACCGCCACCAATTTGATTCCGGAATTGTCAACTTTTGAAAGAGAATTCCTTTTGTAGTAGACACAGAGGAAAGATAAGCAACGGATATTTGTTCTGTGTTTATGTTTTAATCAAAGCGGATTAACATATTAAAATTGAGATGAAAATATTTCTGAACAATGGGCTTCTATTGACAAAAAGTTTTTGCAATATTGTAATTAAATTTTTCCATCAATTTGTTAACAGGCGACTTATATTTTCTTGGCGGGAGTTCTTCCGAAGGAAAATACCCCCGTTGACAATATCTTTCATGAAAAACGCCGTCATCAAATTTCTTAATTTCGGTAGAGAGTATATTACCGTACCCCTAAGATCAAAGTGTAGAATGGAAGCGTAATGCGGAGAGATAAAGAGAAATGAGCCGGAGGAATCATTAAAATATGACCCACACGAGCTGAAAATTGACGACAAAAGTCATTTATAACGGACAACGTCGGCGACAGGTACGCGTTTAATGGTTTTGGTAAAGATGAATGTTCAAACCGTCCGTTTTCGCCAAAAAAATCTGCATCGTGACTTGACAAATACCGAACAAAAATAGGGGACGGCTTGTGGTCTTATTTAGAAATCTGATTTTTGTATTCATTTATTGTATAGTAACAAGAATTGTACTTGATTGCATCAAGCGAAAAAAATTGCCTTATGTGAAATTGAATGGAGATTTTTTTTTCGTAGTTTACTAAGTATTGTGAATGGAATGCAAAACCACAGCCTCCAATTAATTAATTTACTTGTGGGCCAAATATTTTAGCACTCCCTGTTAATAAATCGCACTAGAAAAATGAATGAATATATATACATTTCTTACTTGTTTTCTTTAATTGATTCATTCCGCATGTTTAACATTTAATGAGGATAAAGATTTCGGTATTATTTTTTTTTTCAGAATAGAAAAAGGGGCTCTAATATTTTTCGCCTTTTTTCATCGCGATGTCGTTGGGCTTAATCAATTAAATCTGGCTAAAAGATATTAATCTCTATGCATCAAAGGCAAATAAAAATTAACTTTCATATCTCAAAATCGGTTGTCAATCTAATTCAAATTACATATTTAGATAATCTGATAAACATGACTGGAAATAGAACTAGTTGTTTTGTTTGCATAAACTGTAAAAGATTTATGATCCATTCAAAATAACTGAGGGCTTCCTTTACATTAAGGACAAATATATATCATTGTAAAAATATAATCGACAAAATTGCTCATAACAACCATATAATGTCAACGTTTTACTGCAACCCTTATTTAATAAATATGTGTTATTTCTTTCTTGAAACTTGGATGAAATGTACTTCTTACCATTTATTAAAAAGAAAATTCAAGTCATTATTACTTTTTGCGTGCAAGTTGATAAACAATTTCCTTTTCAATTTTACTAAAGTTGGGTTTTAGAACTTTGTGAATAAGCTGTGTTTGTTATAATCAGTTCTGAGATGTTTGACAAATTTTATCATTAAATTAGTGTAAATAGCCAGATGAATTTATGGTAATGACTGCACGGAATTTACGTAACAGATATATTGTACAGGGCGGATTGATGGGTACAGTGTATATAGGTATGATATGTTTGTACTCTTCAAGAACAACTGTTGGTACGGGGGGGTGTTTAAGTAGGTTCAGGGTCCTTTTTTGGTAAAATTTAATTTCAAATTATAAATCAAAATTTTATTTTATTCACTAACACATACATGCACAGTCACTTATGTTACATGTATATAAAATCATATTCATAGTAGAAGCTTTAGTCATTAAAACAATTATTATTATACATTAATTTTATATAAACTGATAATATATCTTTTTAATCAAAGGAATACCTTAAGAGGACTAAAGCTTTAAATATACTCGGTATAACTGAAGCAGTCGACGATGAATTTCTATTCTATAATCCAAAGTGAAAAGAGAAAGTTCCAAATACACGTATAATGAAGTGTACAAAACCTTGATATTTCTAATTTGGTTACGGCCATAGACAATTGGTTTTTTTTCACAAATCATATATTTTTTAAAAATAATAAATCATCATTAAACCTATGAATAATAATTAAAGCGACATTCTCATATTTTTTTCCCATTATTCAACAACTAAACTGAAGGGACTTATTTTTATAGATGACAAAAATTTCATCAAAATGAGCATTTTTAAACAAATAATATGGTTTTATTAATACTCTGTTTTGTGACTATTTTTGACTAGACACAAAATTGGGTTATTTGGCGGAATATATATCACATCTAACTTTATCTTTTATTTATATCCCCCTATAAAACAATATACTTGAAGCAGATAAATCTAAATTTTAAACAAAAATGGAAACTTTCTCTTGAAATTGAGGAATAAGGTTCTCACGGTCAACCACGGTCATCACGTAGTCAAAAAATTTACATTTTCCTGTTTTTTCGATCGACGCTGTAATTCATTTTTGGTAAACCTCAAATGATCAGTATCGGTAAATTATTGCCAAATTACCGTAATTTACAAATTACTACTAGACCACGACCATGACCTACAATTGTTCCTAGAATGATAAATGTAAAAAATAATAATTGAAAAAAAAAAGATGCCCGTCAAGAATGAAATTTCTAGGTGTGTGGCGCAGTAACTGTATTCTCAATTTTTAAATACATGTATGTGTTTCCACAGCGGGATTTACTTACGGAACTTTTGGTTGAAAAACAAAGGCTACGTGACAGCGAAGAGCTCGGATTTTTGAGGGATGTTCGTTTCTGTAGTTTCGGGTTGAAAAAGTGGGCGGAAGTATAACAGATATGTTATCCAAAACAATGACTTTTAAGTGCAGTACAGTACAATTTATCCCAACACGATCCACTGAGACAGTTGGCTAAGATATTAGTCGATATACGAGCTAGGCATGACTAATTATAAATGGAAGGGATAATTTGCCAAAACAGGACTTGTATCTATTTCTTGTTTGAAGTTCCAACCTTTATTGTCGCGTTATGAATAGGTCAATGATATTTTGAATTATTACATATTTGATAAGTAAGTATTTATAAACAATACACCTCTTCATGAGTTATTTTAATCTAATGCACGCCGTGACGTTTTGAATTGTAGATTAGATTTTTGAAGAATTATTTTTGGAAGCCATCGGATTCAAAATATGCGTGTTTGGGTCCTTTTTCATGGGTTAGATATTATGCTCTTTGTGTTTCTTCCTCTCTTAAAAAATGTAATTAATGATGAAAAAATATTAACTATTATAAATCACGTCAAGAAGCACGCTTACACGGGTATGCAACTAATCAAATGAAATCATGGTGGGACCTCTTTAACATTCAAGTCGAATTCTTTTGCGGTTTCTTATTTAAAAGTTGAAGTTCGCTTATTGATATCATCTATAAGATAGAATCCTGATATCATTGTATGACTTAGGTGGTCCCTTAAAGTTTTATTTGCCTTCACGCAATAAAAAATTAACGTCAATCTAAGAGTTTAATAAACCATTTCAAAAATTTGAAAAGATTGAAAAGCGAAACTTATTTAAACTTATTGTTATTTTACTCTATAAAATTGTACTTTTAACTTAATTACGAAATGTTACGTATTCTTTTGCATTCATCGGTAATACTTTCTCTCTTAAATACTATGATATATAATGTTCTACTGAGTATATGATTACTCGAAAAAACAAACAAATCAACAAAAAATAATTATAATAAATCAAAAAATAAAACAAATCTTATCTCATACTTCATGCAAGTGTGGATTAATTTACACTTAATTGATTTCATATGCTAATTATATTTGTTATCTCGGTCAAGTGACCTACAATGCATTTTTATGAGTAACCCTGTGTTCCTAATAATTATTTTACCACAAACGATGACAGATTTCTCAGCTATCTTCTGTCTTATTCCGGAACTCTTGGTACCCGTCGACCAAAACCATTATAATTTGTCATTCTCCAAATGAAGTTTAACAGGTCTGCACAAATTCTGTATTTTTAAAAAAGAAACACAATTCACTATTAGGTTCCGATATGTAAAAATCAACAGTTCAAAACATAATTTCTTTTAAATCAAATTCTAATACATGAATCATATTGCTTGGATTTATAATTTGTGAAATTATCAATATGTTACATTTTTACGTAATATCAAATTTCCTAAGAATACTTTTACATGAAATTCACAAAATCATATCATTATACATTGGAACATTCTATTTGAAAAGCAGTTTATAATATGTAACTCTTTTTTTTGTTCATCAAAAACTGTCAAAGGACAAAAAACAAATAGGACGATCAAAGAAAGTTATGTCAGCAGACGCTAAACGTGCGAAATTTTGCACGGTAAAGTGATCTTACCGATGTAGGACAAAACACTTACAAGTGTACAAGGTCAAAGGGTCATGACCTTTGGTCACATTCCGATTCCTAGGAAGATGGAGGTGTCGAGCATTTCCGTGGCTTTGCCAAAGACTGTGCTAAAGACTTCTTGGGTCTTCTTTTTCTGTGATCTTTGCCCACATCAAAGTAAAAACAGATAATCCTCCATTTCAGTGACGAATATTCCTGCTGCTCAATGTCCGCTGCAAAACACAATTAACGTTGATTAATTTCTGAGAAACCCAGCTGGAAATATGTGGAAAATGTCAAAAAGTGAGAACAATAATTCAATTGAATAAAAATTTCTCCAGCGACCAAAACTGATTACTTTTTGCATTCTTAGTCTAATGATATATAGAATTTGAAGTGGTAAGTGTAACTTGTTATGGCGAGAGTCAGAGTGTTAGGGTTCGGGCTAAGGTTTGAAAGAAAAAAAAAATAAGGAAATAAAATTGCTCCAACACCAGCGGAAATATTCCCCGATACCAGCGGGCCAGTGACAGAGGCGCTTGGGAATTTTCAAAAAATCTCACGTTTTGATGTTTTTGATGACAGAATTCTAATTAAGACCCCAATGAAGAAACTTCATGATGTTTACATCTCAAGTATGAAACATATACTCAATTAATATAATTTTAAAAAGAGATACTTAAAATGTATCATTATATAACTTTTGCACAGATAGACAAACGGTCTCTCTCTTCAAAAAACAAAAGCAAATATACCCGGAAAAACATGAGAATCTAAATAGAAATCTGTTTTTCTCTCTCTCATATTTATGCCAAAATCATGTTTAAATTTTCTTTATGGAAGTAGAGAATGTGACACAAACTTATAAATATAAAGGTGGAAGTATGGCATGCGTGCATTGTGGAAAAGTGAAAATACATTACTTAGACTAGAGTATATGAATTTTGTCTGATGACTGGGGCATGCTTAAGGCATTAGTTTATCCAACTACCTTGAAATTCCAATTTGAACAAAAAATATATATGCAATCTCTCATTGAGGAAATAACTTAATGAAACATTTAGTGGCTGACAAGATATGAAGAAAAGGAACAATTGCACCTTACAGACATAACAAATTGCACAACTTCCTTGGTATTTCTTATCGCGATCACTCATCATCTTATTCCGATGGTCAAGGAGGGGGTCACACCGGTTTTTCATGTTTCCCCTTTATAATCAAAAACACGAGAATTTATTAAACAGGTCCTAGTCAACGGGTGATCCTCGCATGCACGCAGCCATCTTCAAAAGACATGCTTAAGATAAAACAATTAAATTCGTATTGTTCAACTTTCAAGTATAACAAAATCCCCCAAGATCCGCCATTCCTGTCTGGGGCTGTCGTTTCGCGGCGAAAGGAGAGCCGTATTGGCATGGCGTCGTCAATTTTTGTCTATTAAACATAAGATATCGGGGTTCACTTAAGAACATCGTTTTGTTTCAGTTCAAGAGAACGGAATCGTCTGTGAGGAGCTTTGAAATTGGAAAGAAAGGTTCATCCATTGAAAAAATACAGTCATCGATAAAATATTTGTAGGGTTAAGAAGTCATGTTGGACTCCGTTTAATTCATACCAACTCTTAGTAAGCTGACAAATTAGTATGCATTCAGTAAATTTCAAAGACAGAAATAAATGAAACACCCACGCCACGTTTAATTAATAAAGACTTACACGAAATTTGAAAATCATTTTTCAAAATCTTACAACATACTACTAATAAGGTGACATCATCCCTCTCGGATTGTAAGGTTCCGCCCAAAAATAATGGCTATATTATACTTTTCATACGACATGCATAATGATATGCAATAAATAAAACGACCAGGCCTAAATACTGATCAATACATTCACAATTTTATTCATTTATTATCACTTATTCCAATTGATTCATTTAGTGCCTTTTTTCCATCCAGAAGTGTTCCTAAAGTTCTTGGTGTTTTTTTTTTACTTTATTTGCATGATTGCAATGTTAGAACTTTCCGCATAGTGCACAATATGAGCCACTATCGTGCAGCCATAACATGGCACAATATCCTTCCTGAAAAATGCAGTTTTTTTTATTAGACGTTCCATTCCAATTTTATCCCTAATTCGACATTACCATCAAGTACATGTTCAAGTCTATATGTGACCCCAAATTATAATGCAGCTATAACTTGGATATTAATTCGTGGCATTATGAGATCTACAAGTGTATCACCTTGAAGAATCTGTATCTACCTCCATTCAAATAACAAACGCGCTTTAAATGAAATTATAACATTTCATTACTCCCATAGAATTCATATCACTCCGCAGGAATCAAAATAACAACACATTATATTTACAAACAGTAGATTTTCTTTATTTTCTTAGACAATAACATTAACATGCATCTTTGTGAAATAAGTTGACTAATAATTATGGAATCTGACGTTGATCATCACAGATTTATATTTTCATACATTATATTCATACATGTATACATCCGTGGGATTTTTAGAACTCATCATGAACAAAGCAGAAAAATATATATCAACGTTTCACTCTTTTGATGAAAAAAGCACAAACATAAGGGGGAAAAGAATGTTGTGCGTCTTTGTGCTATAAAATTTCTTCCTGGCAAACAAGGAAGCTAAGCGCTACTAGCATTTGATATCTTGAGCATGTAAGAGTTAAGGTTCCTGATGGACCTAAATTTCACCTGAATTGCATCCATATCTACAGCATTTAATTTAAAACAAAAACAAAACTTAGCATTAACTTGAAATACATAACAGGTTTATCTTTTTTATTTCCCTGACTGAAATATAATTTATCCAATTGCACTAGATCTAAATGGGGTAGAGATTCTTGCACAGTAACTCTCTGCCTTGCTTCCACAAATAACCCAAGAAGCCTTCAGAAAATGGTAAAAATAAATTGTCACTAGTAATGAATTTATCACTGTTGCTTGCATTCAGCTGGTTTGTTGGGATCACTCTGGAAAGAAAAGAAAGGAAAAAAATAGAATTTATAACTATTATCAAATACCTTATTACCACAAAACATCACAATACTAAATTTAACATTAGGATAAAATTATTCATTAACTCGATAACAACCAACACCTTAACATTGAGGGAATTGCATTTACTGAAGCTCACATCAATGCACATCCTTTCTTTCTTAGCATTTTCATGCATATATCTTTTTCTTTTTTAATCTATTCACTTATCTTGACACTTATTTCTCATAATTATTCATGTTTATGAAAAATGTCTGTCTTCTCCACAAACATGCTATACAATTAAAATATTCATGAAAGAAGTTGCTACAAACAAAACCAGAAATCATCCAAACCAAAGTAACTGAAGCAGTGGTACATAAAATTCTACACATCATGGAAGTCCATTTTCATCTTGATACTTTTCAATTCATACACCTCGACTCCAACATGCAATCATTCTTCAGACCATGCACAATACAGACTTATCAACATGGGACACAACTTGTCTGGATATATACTACCATCTCCACTAAAATAATTCCCAACACTTTATACAATACCAAATCCACTGTATTTGCATGTCAAAAATTATGAATACATGACCAAGAGATCTCATTTATCCCCGCCCCCAATTTCCATGTAATTTATGATGGCATATTACCAGACAAGTTGTGTCTCTTTCACACAAACCCTGCTAGGGATTATTAGATACACTGGAGGCATATAATGTTCTTAAAACAGGAAAGCAATCTGTCATAAATACATGATCAACTTTCAAAACTCTCCTAGAAGTATCTTTTATACTCTTTTATCCCAATATATAATGTTTCAATTTTTTTTTTTCTACCTCAAAAATTGTAAAATTCTGCCTGTTATCTTTCATATTTCATCAACCCTCTGTTCACACTGATTGAAATTTTGCTCTAAAACTAATGATTTTCCAAAAGAAATCCAATAGTAATTAAAAATTCAGAATCACTTGCAGGGCACAATTGGGAGAAGTAACCTATTACCTTATCAGTTTAGTCATTTATGTAAGTGAGAGTTACCTCTCTTATCAAAAGGTCAATGGCCCTTAAAAGACACTCTTTTAAGGTATTTCTTTTTCATAAAGTGAAACTCATTGTCAAAGGTCAAATTCTAATCTATTCCGATATATACACACAATTCTCTTATCAAACAATAATTCTAACTCATGGACTTCATGTAACAACTGTCAACATGATCATTGTCCACCTTTCCCTTTTCCTGATTAATTCATGTACTCCAGAATAGATTTGCCTAGTTTCAAGAACAATATATGCCCTTTGTGCACTAACCCATTACCCTTCATTCAAGCCTGCATTAAAAGAGAAAAAGTATATGCTAGATGATTCATTGTACAATCAGTTTTTTAGAAATCTCTTGATCTTGTATATCTAGAAAACAAAGTTAAATTCATTTACCAATAACTCATTCTAATGTTTATATCTCCTCTTTCCTTCTGTCAAGTATTTTACTAACTCCTTACATAAACTAACGGGTACTATTAAAATTCCTTTCTTAACAGGGAGCACAATGAATGCAATCCCCATGCTGCTGTGAGCTATCAATAACTACTGTTCATGCTTGGCTAGGTTACTGGGGGCCGTAGAGACAACCTTTGAACTTACCGTGGGGTTATAGTCGGGGTCGGCGTCCTCATCATAATCGCCCTCCTCTCCCTCACCCTACAACATCAACACAAGTCAAACAATCAGTGCCAACTCAAAGGTCAAAAGGTCATAACCAAACAGAAAGTAAATCAATAGGACAATTCATTCAAAAGTGAAAGTAAAACTAAAATCTAATACAAAAGAATAAAATGGATGCAGGTACTGTAATTTTCTACTGTATTATCTTACCTCTTCTTCACCCTCTTCATCAAACTGAAAAAAAAAAATTCAAATTTATTTAAAATTTAGTAGCTAATTGTTGAAAAATATCATAAAAGATACATCAACAATTTTTTTTAAATTTTTTTTTTACATACATCATCTTCTGTTTCCAGTGCCTCTCCTGTGAAATATAACACTGCTCGGGGAACAATCCTTTCTCTTATAAAATGTCCAATTTCAAAATCCGCTGCTAGCAGTGCTTCAAGATCTTCATCCTGTGAAGACATCAAATTTTTTTTACAAATTTTCTTGTTGGTATACAGTTCTGA
Source organism: Saccostrea glomerata (assembly GCA_003671525.1). Classification (NCBI taxonomy): domain Eukaryota; kingdom Metazoa; phylum Mollusca; class Bivalvia; order Ostreida; family Ostreidae; genus Saccostrea; species Saccostrea glomerata. The sequence goes on from PRKT01000795.1 coordinate 66,621, forward strand.
AAATTTGATGGTCTACATTAATTTCATCTAATTTCCAGTTGTGTCTTTGTCATTAATTTTAACTTACCATATCTCCTTCTTCTTCTTCTGGCACTAAAAACATAAATATACATCATCTCAAATAGGATCATCAAATATGTGCCTTGTACAATAAAAATTGTCAACTATCAAATAAAGGGCATCTTGCAAAGGCATTCCTTAGGCAAGCTTCATATTGACATATACTCTTTTTTGCAAGGGGATAGCTGGATTCAAAGTCCCTGGATAAAATTCATTAATCTTCTTTATAGCTTACCTTGTGGAGGGTTGAAAAAATTGAAGAAGGAATCGTTTTGTACTGTCTTTGTCACTGTCCGAGTTGTTCCCCTACCCTTGTGTTTCTGTTTCTTCTTTATTGTTTTTACAGTCACATTTTTACCTTTCTTCCAATCTATTTCACAACTGAAAAAGAACAACACATTTCATAGCAATATTCTGATGAATTCTACTGCCTTTCAATATGCACAGCAATAATGATCAATGTCTTCAACAATTACTCAACATAATGATTTCACTTACAGAAAGTTTGCAATAAGTTTGCCAACTTTAAAATGTCATGTATTAGGTAACAAGGTTTAAAAATCTTTTCATAACTGATTCCTAAAAATATCTTGGCCTTTCCCTACCCTTTGCACTTGACAATTTCTGGGCCTTCAAAAGAGAAAGGATCTTCTTCATCTGGCTCTGATCTCATTGAGTAGTGCTTTGTTAAAACAGTGTTTGAGAAATAGTCATTGGGTTCAAAGTGAAATTCTAGTGTAAATCCCTGAAAAACAGAAAAAGAAATCATGTCTCACTTAAAGTTAAATCTAAATTCTTCATTTTCTTTACATTTTCTCACAACCTTGCTCAATCCTAAATCATATCAAATAAAAGTTTCTGATTAAAACAATCGAGATACACAAATGCTAAAGCATGTACTATTTTTACCTACAGGATATACATTTTGAAACCAGTAATTTTTCATGTAGTAGGAAAATAGACTTTGACTATGGAATGGTGATCTTACCATAGAGTCTGTGTCAGAAAACTTGACCTGAACATCCTGTAGATGTTGTAAAATAGGTTCATCATGTTCCTGCAACAGAAAGAATATAGCAGATTTACTATGTAGCATCATATAAAAAAAAAAATTCTTAGAAAGCAAGGACTTAATGTTCGACAGAAATCATTCCTTTCAGATATATAAAATAACGGCTTTTGTTTGAATGTGTAAAGCAGTCAGATGATTACTTTGTCTACATTTCAGTAGTCTGACATACTGACAGCAGGCAACTGTCGTCATGACTACCAGTCAGACGCAAATTACAACATCATAGCTTCATTTCCCCATCATAACTATTAAGGGATTAAAGTTCATAATTATTGACTTACCTGAACCATTTCTGACAACATATCTACATTTTTGAACACTGTCAACCAAAAGTGTGGAATTCCTTTTACATTCTCTCCTACAAAAGTAAATCAAACACGATAAATTTTTGGTTAACAGTTCAGGTTCTTTCACTTTTATTGGGGAAGGGGGTATCACCCTTTTCTATTCTGCACCATTCTTCATTACTCCTTTTTTTTTTTACTTACTTGAAGCAGTCAGAAAGAAATTGTCTACAGTTCGGTAGCCTGACATGGTGACAGCAGGCAACTGTCGTCATGACCACCAGTCAGACGCAAATTACAGCATCATAGCTTCATTGTCAACCAACCAAAAAATATTAAATATTAAGGTTCCTTCTCATTCCATGAAAATTTACTGCAAAGTGTGTTTTTTTTCTTCTTCTTCATCAAAGTGACACATGTATATTACCTTCCTTCTTTTCTTCCTCTTTTTCTTTTTCTTCTACATTTGCTTTATTTTTCATATCTTCCTACAATTTCAACAAGTGAAATAAAATAATTTGAAATTCATCTTCTCTTCCTTAACAGCAAACTCAACAATGTAACAATCAATTATCTCTAATATATTTACAGATAAATGTGTTTTAGCCATTAATGCTTAAGAACTGAAGAGAACTGGGACCCATTTTACAAGACATACAATAAGATCAAAATCCTCACTTTACATGCCTCTACATTCATTACAAGGACACACTGAAAGACAGCAAAAATACTGATAAAACTTCTTCTTTTTATTTTTAACAGTTTTAATTAAAACAAAAAAGATTTGAAATCTCTGTTAAACTATATGCTTGAGAAGTGGTAGCAAATTCGAAACATACTAATTTAATTAGATAGAAATAATTACAGAAATGGATCCACATTTTGATCCTATTACATATTTTGTAAAACAGACCCTGTTGTGTAATGTGTTTACCGCTGGATTCTTTACCGATAATTGTTCATCGTCCTTTTCATCATCGCTTGGCCAATCACATTCTTCATCTGTTGGTTCTACACTACCCGTAATCACAGTTTTTCTCTGTAAATAAAATTAATGCATTACACCTTTTTTTTTTTAAAGAAAGGGGGCTAAGTTGTGATTCAAAGGTTATTCAAAAATCAAAATATCACTGCCCATCACTTTCTGCCAACATTTAGAAAGAAAAAATACTCCAATACTATCATGCCAAAAATAATTCTCCATTCTCAACCACAAGTAATTTACATTTCTCCGGCAGATAATTCTAGATTCAACAAGTCACACTAATCCATTGTGTTTTACAAGGTATATTATCTTTTGTAGCTTTCTACATATATAAAACTGAAGCAGTCAGAAAGAAATTGTCTACAATTCAGTAGTATGACATGGTGACAGCAGGCAACTGTCGTCATGACTACCAGTCAGACGCAAATTACAGCATCATAGCTTCATTCTGATTTCAAAATATTAAACATGCTATTCTTGCTTGTTCCAAAACAGTAGGAATTTTCTAAAATACAAAATATCAAGTAATGTTATACACAGCAGAATAAAACTTGTTTTACTTACAAGTACTAAACTTATTATTCACTAACCTTTTCAAACAGTGGTGTATATTTGCCTGCGTATTTACATTCTAACTCATGAACTTCTTTGTAAAAGTCAGCTTCAATCTTTGCTGCCTCGTACTGCCATTTTTTCAAGGCTTTGATCCGACGCTTAACTGACTTTGGCAAGCTGCAATTTAAAGTACCAATATGAGTTTATGACAACTTTTATATAGCTATATAACCTACAGGTCATATCTAAAATTTCATTCCATTAATCAAAACTTTTTTCCTCAAAGAATAAGAAATACCAGCATTTGTTTAACATTTTTTGATTACCTCTGTATATAGCCAGAGCTTGCCCCCACCATCCTCCCGAGGCGATGCTGTAGATCGGCCAGAACCTGGGGGTTCTGCATCAACTGACTGGCTAGTTCAGCGGGGGCATTTCCATGCTCCTCTACAAATAAACATGGATATTTCAATTACATATATCATGTATGACAGATCTCCATGCTATTTGAAGTCTAGGCAAAAGAAATCAAGCTATTATAATTATTTTTTTATTTCTAACTCCAAAATAATATTTGACACAAATCAACCTCCATCAAATTTGAAAACATAGGTTCTACTCTAAATCCATTCATTACTTTCAAATGAAAGTACAATAAACAACAAACACACCGTTTGGACATAGCAACGACACGCAGTAGCTCTAAATTTTAACTTTATCGTGCTCTACGTGTCGTCCTAAACTGATATATAAACCACTATTCACCTCTTATATAGCCTTGCTAACGAGACCGGTTCTAAAGAACCACGTGATATACACCAGGTATTCGAATGAAAACCTTGTAATTCCGAAAAAGTAATTCATTATCACACCAAGTAGAAATTGATTTCTGTCTAATTCGTTCCTCAAACGAAAGAAATCATATTTCTACTCTAAATCCATTCATTACTTTCAAATGAAAGTACAATAAACAACAAACACACCGTTTGGACATAGCAACGACACGCAGTAGCTTTATTTGAGCAGTGTACATAACATATGCAAAATATGAAAATCAATTTGTATATACAAGTTTATGTTGGATTGAATAAATCATGATAAAATTTTAACTTTATCGTGCTCTACGTGTCGTCCTAAACTGATATATAAACCACTAGGGCTGGGTATTGAAAGAAATTTTTCGATACGATACATATTGCAATACAGAGGTGCGATATGCGATACATATTGCCGATACAGACAAATGAGAATACACTATTCTTTGCATGTTTTTTTAAAGAGGTGATAGTGTTTTTTGATTAAAGCATAAATTTACAATAATAAAACACTTTAAATCCTTGTTTTTTTTTATTCTCTTTGAATGGAGAAGAGTATGACAGATTAATGCTATTTGCCCATATTTTTCTTCAGAAAAAACAAGGCATCGATCCACTTAGGTTTCAGACAAGCCCTTGTGCATGTAAATATGTTGCCATTGGTGCTATAAATACTCGTTCTGAAGCCACAGACGACATCACAATATTGACCTGTTTGACTGTGTTGATACTTCACTTGACGTCGTATTCGTGGAAGTAATGGCAGATAAAATATTTTACCAAAGATAAAATAAACTATGACTTAAAAATTTTGATTGATATCTTATTATCGGTTTACATTCCATGACTATTTTTTTTTTTTTCGACGCGCCATTTTACCTACCGGAATTGCCTCCAAGTTTCACAGTAGCAAACAGGTCAATGTTGCGATGCCGTCTGAGATAGGTAATAATATATAGGCTCGATGCGACTTCTTGTTGACAAATATATAATTACAGTTTGCCTTTTTGTTGCTAACTTTTACGTAGCGACCCTACACTTTTGACATGTTTACATGCGTTTAATCGATTTTAGATGAGTCGTTCGTCATATTAGTCACTTTCAGGTTTTTCTTTCTCTTAATTAAACGTGAAATAATCGAGCAATACGCAAGCATCTCTGTATCGGTTATCGTATTGCTAAAAAATATCGATATATACCGATTACCGATATATTGATCCAGCCCTATAAACCACTATTCACCTCTTATAGCCTTGCTAACGAGACCGGTTCTAAAGAACCACGTGATATACACCAGGTATTCGAATGAAAACCTTGTAATTCCGAAAAAGTAATTCATTATCACACCAAGTAGAAATTGATTTCTGTCTAATTCGTTCCTCAAACGAAAGAAATCATATTTATTGATACCACTTAAGTCTTTATATATCCAAGTTATTGGACTTTAATACTTTAATTTGCTAAAATAGCTACAACAAAAGTGATTTCTTCCACATGGCAACTTACAATTTTCTAAAAAAAAAAACAAAAAAAAAAAAACTTACAATGCTGTAGGTTTATAAAACTCAATACACATGTACAACCAATGCAAATTCTGATTTATCTATCATTTGGTAAAATGAAGCCAAACTTGACCCTTGAGTTGTGGGAGTTTCTTCCCTTGTTCTCCCAGTCAACCTACCTTCTTCTTCCTCGACTTCTTCAACTTCTTCGGGATTTTCTGTTGCTTTTCTACAACGAGATAAACAGCTGGTTACAAGTGTAAATAACACTCAATATACCTAGCATGTTAATACATTCTGATCAATAGAAATGTATTGATTTAATGCATAGGATACACCACTAACTGTGCCAACACCTCACACCTCCTCTAAGTCTACTCATGTTCAAACAATAAAGTAATACTAGTATGGTTCATAAACATGTGCCCATTTCAATTTACAGCAATCCTTGTCACATTATTGTTTTCCCCACTCTTAGACAACATTAAGGTGATTTTGGGAATCTGTGAACTTTAGAAGAACATATGTTCCCCTTAAAAAGGGATGTTAATTTCACTGTTAAGAGTTTTAATGTATGGATATTAGGAGTATGTACATTGCTCCATACATGACCATGCAAACAGTTTCAGGAGCACAGAAAAAACTTTCGAAAAATTTCTGATTTTTCAAAATTAGCCCTAACAATCAGTTGAAAGACAAAATTCCAAAGATAATGGTTCCATTAAATTAATATTTAAAATTAGCCTTAAAATAATGTCAAATTCTAAGTTTCAAGTTCCTACCTCAAATACATGACACAGATTTCCCTTAAAATGAATTGCTCAAAGATGGATAACATAACACCGTCTGTCTTGTATGTTCAAATTAAAAATAAAAAGAAAATTACAAGATGTACTTGAAATAGACTTACTGGGGTTCAGAGGGATCTGCCATGGCTGTGTCTTGTCCCTGCAAGAAGAAAAATAATCAACAGATGAATTATTCCATTAAAGGATGCGATGTCTGCTGCTCTCTGATCTATAAATATCTTTCACATTAACCTTGTCAAAATGATCAATGGGTAACACTGTCTACATCCCATTTGCCAGATTGATATATTTAATTCTCATGCTCAAACGTCTGAGGTTATATGGCCAAATCATTCATAAAGGAATGAACAGTGACTGCTCTTTTCTTCTGAAAATCTGACTGCAAATTGAACCTTCAAATAAATGGCAAACACCTTGGAGGATATTCCTTCAACTAATCCTGTATTTCCTAATGTTTTCACTGTCTGTACTCAGTATCTTGATAAGCACAGTCTATTTTTCAAAATTTTGCTAGAACATGAACTTCAGATTATCAACCAACATTGATAAATCTATGCTACATGTATAACAAAGCTCAGTTCAAAATTGATAATTTAACCATTTCTCCTACAGGAAGAGGGACAATGGTACACAGTAGATATATGACTAAATATCAATTTAAAAATGCTAAACAATTAATTAATTATTGAATTATTGAATGATTCCTTCAATGCAGTTAGACAACCAACCAGCAACAATATCCAAAGAGAGATTACTAAGCTTAACATCGGTGGGTATATGAAATACTGTAAATGTGTCAAATTTAGCGGAGTATTCAATTTACTATCTATTTTTTGGCAGAAAGCAAAATCTGCTAAATCAAGTACACCCCTAAAATTTAATGTCTTGTATATATCATGTGTTATTTAGCACATTTAGACAGCGCTTAATAAAATTACACTTAATCATTAAAAAATTCTTTTTTGCCAAAAATCGTACACACCAAACAAGTCTATGAAGTCTATGAATGCAGGTGGGATTTTATTTTAGTTATTTGGTAACTTCATATAACAGACTTGGTTATTTTTGTTGTTTCCCAATCATGACTTTGACAAGGAGCACACAGCAGATGTGACTGGTCTGCATGGGATGCTCAATCCTCCATGGCACCTGATCCCTTCCCCGCTGTTTTACTTAGAGGTCCATGGTTGCTTTTCTTTCTAATTTGTACAGTTTAATGGACTTTTGAGCTTAAATACTTTTCATTATTACCATATTTCACTAAAACTAGTTATAGACTGTAATACTTGTTGACTTAAAGACATATATTTGATTCTCCACATTCATGGCACAGTCCAAGTGATCTCATGTCACCAGAATTTATTTATCAACATTTCAAATGATTATTTGGTCAGAAAAGCTCACACTAACTCTTCCATAAAATTTTTTTACACATTTCTCTTCATAAATGTGCAATGTAAAGGGTTAAAAAATCAGATTTTTTGTGGTTTTTCCAAGGAAAGATTAAACTTCATGTTAAATGAGCTAAGTTTTAACAAGAGATGTTTGTAAAACACTTATGCCCCCAAATTGGAATTTTACCAAGTCCAAGGGGCATAACTCTGTCCAAAATAGCGCGATTGAACCCAATACAGAATTTGACCTAGATATTCAAGTGATAAATCTGTATACCAAATTTCAATTAAGTATGTGCAACGGTTGTGAAGAAAATGAACTGAAACTAAGTGTGACATACTGACACACAGCAGCAAAGCAATATGCCCTCCCTTCTTTGAAGGGAGGCATAAAAACTTTAAAAAGTCTGCTCAAGGGGAACTGTCGTCAAAGACCCAATATAGAAATGCACAGGTGGTCAATGGTGTCATTCCCAATGCCAAAAAACGTTAATTTTTCCCAATTTCAAGAAAAATTCCCAATTCAACTGCAAAGGAAAGAGTACAATGATTTGGGCCAAGTAACAGACTACAATGACAATGTGGTTCTTTTTTAATATGAAACATAAATTACATTGTATGAGTAAACTAAAAAATGTGTTACTGACAGCGTAGTGGGGTATCGGACGTATTCTAACTGTGGTGAGGTACCGAGACACTGTGCATGCTTTGCTATTAAAATTTATTATGATTAAACTAAAGCTACATATGTAATTCAGCAGCAAATGACACTACAAAAACACATATTACACTCTCTACTACATAGTTTCTAAATTAAAAAATGATCATTTCTTAAAAATCATAATCTATAAGTATTTTTAGTTCTGACACAACAGAGCTTTCACAGAGACAGGCCTGCAGTAAAATTTAATCATCTTTACATATTTCAATAATGAAGGATTATTATATTCAGCTTGAGATTTATTGAATTAACAAATTCTTTAATTGAGAACAATGCGTTTAATTCACTGTGTACAGTAGTACTGTAATGTAAATCGGACCATTACCACTGCACGTGTTATCATCAATCTGCATCACTGCATTGTTTCACCTTTTAATAAAGGCTTATTATGAAAGTATTGAATTAATCTAACTGAATGTGATGACCAAGTAAAAGTCTTAGAATCCAGTCTAGGATACACTTTATTGAAAATAAGGTAAAATTAACTCAATACTTGTAAAGTCTTCTAATTACTCACCCTGTAACAATTTGTTACAAACACGAGGGAAATAATGGTGGAGAAAAAGGACAGCAATATAACATCAAATTTGATTGGTTAAAAAAATATCAGTATAATAATAAAGCGGAATTGTAACCAATCAAAACAATCGTATCATCAAATAAAGGTAGTCATTGGCGGGTAATTTCGCCTGCGCGAGCATATAAGGCCAATGAATACAAATTTTTAGTTTCCATATATAGATGCAACATCAGGATCCCCACCCAGGACCCTGCCCCACACCATGAATGTTTGTTATAGGTAACTTTTCGAATTGTTGGTAAAGATTCTAAAAAGCAATTTTCATTGTTCTTCTTGATTTCTGTCTGTTTGTTTGTCATTTTGTTCGCAAAAACTTAAGCCTTTCCCATAACTTAGATTTAGTGGAGCTTTTACTTCATATTTAATTTTACATGTGTGTTCCTTGTGACAAGACCTTTCTTTGAGTACCACCAAAATTTGAACTTTTGACCTTGGAGTTTGACACACTTTTACAAAAAAAAAAATCCAAACTTTTACTTTGGTCATACCTTTTGAACGGTAGAATATACTAGGTCCTCCATACTTCACATTCATATGAATTCTTTGTGACGAGACCTTCCTTTGGATATCAATAAATCTTTCATCCTTTGACCTTGACCTTGGAATTCGACCTACTTTTACAAAACAAACATTGACCATAACTTTTCCAGGGTTAGGGCTATGGATTTTATACTTCATATGTTTAATCCTTGTAACAAGACCTTTAAATTCATTGGATACCAAGAACTTTGGCCCTTTTATCTTGATTTGGAGTGTGACTTACTTTTTAAAAACCTTGACCATAACTTTTGAACTGTTAGGGCTAGGGCTTTCATATTTCACATATGCAATCCTTGTAACAAGCGCTTTCTTTAAAAACCAACAACTTTGACCCTTTGAACTTGACCCCTAAGTTTGACCTACCTTTCACAAATTTTACCACTGGCCGTAACTTACATGCATAAACAGGTGGTGCTAGGGATTTTATATTTCACAAATGTATATCTTATGAGAAGACCTTACTTTCGGTACCAGGATACTTAATTCGCAATGTTGCCATACGGGGGCATCAGTGTTTCACAAACACATCTTAATTGTTTTCAATATTTATGATAATAATATAGACCTATGCTAATAACAATATATAGTTCTATAGTTTGTACAGCAATAATTAGATATATTAGCATTCTGATTATTTTAAGAGAGAAATTAAGAAAAAAGATTTGTGATAAGAATCTGAACGATTTTTATCAAATTAAATCTCATTCGTCTGTCCGTCTGTCAGAAAAACTTTATAGCATTGGTCATATCTTTTGAATGAGAAGGGACAGGGTTTTCATATTACACATGTGTATTACATGCAAAACTACACTAAAAAAAATTACCTTGTTACCTTGACCTTGAAGTTTGACGTACTTTTCCAATTTTTTTTAATTTTTCCACATGACTTCTTTTTGAAAAGAGATGGGGCTTTTATATTTGACATACATGTATGCATTACCTGTGGCAAGACATTTCCGAACAATAGTGAGCATGCTATGATTTCTGTATGACAGGATGATACAATATGTCATAAAAAATACATCTCGCCCACAAAGGCGGTGGAACACAATGCTTTGAATTTTCTTTTCTTTTTTATGTATTTTTGAAAAATAGAAAAAAAAGGTGTTGTAAAAATCTACTTTAATACCATTAAATAAAAAGATTCATGAAAAAAAACTGTAAACAAGTTATCGGTAAAATTATTTAATTCACTTTGAAATGTCCAATTTTCCCTTCAAAATATATCAGTTGTACAATTATCTGTCATCCATTGGACTTTCTGAAATGCGTGGCATTCTCGACGCTGCATAATCAGTGTCTTTCAAATAGCCAATAGATTCTCATTGGATAAGAAATAAATAACATCAGCAACTTTAAATTGTTTTTGACAACGATATAAACGGAATTAGGAATAAATAGAAAAAAGGTTAAGAAGATTAGAAAAAAGTTTTGGATCGAAAATAATGCAAAATGAATAAATTTATCACTAAAGACACCTGCCACCTATAAGACATGTAAAAAAAAATACTAGTACATCAAGTAATTTTCTAATCATATTACAACAAAAGAGCCAAATTTAAGAGTTTTTTTTCTTCTCTTTATAATTCTGGTCGGGATCGGTTTCATTTGGGAATATTATTAAAAAAAAAAAATCTTTCAATATTATGGAATGCCATATACGACAGCCAACTGCTTACTGCCAACTGCTGACTGCTTACTGCCAACTGCCACACATATTTAAATAAATTTTATATTTATATTGATATTTATATGAATTTTCACAAAAAAGGAAAAAAAAGGCACGGATCTAGGACATTTTTTCCAAGGGGGTCACCCTGGTAAAATTAAATTGAATAAATGACCAATATGTTTTATCTTATGTTATATTCAATATATGCGGTTGATACTGCATATTTTTTTTCTTATTTGAAATAGGTAATAAAATGACTATTTTCTGCT